>NIVC01004497.1:0-44081 GCA_002269645.1 Macrostomum lignano
TTACAAATTGGTTCTGGTTCTGGAACCAGAACAAGCAATACGAAAAGGCCTATAGATGATAGTTATACCTTAAAAATAAAATAGAAATTCTATTGAAATAGATCATAGACTATCAATGATTTTTCCATGATCATACCCTTTAAGGTTAGATAGAATAAGATATAACCCTTTTAGGTTAGATAGCTAGTATAAGTAAACTAATTAGTTCTTAGTAAATTATTTACATTCAATTCTTAGAAGACTACAACAAGGGTTATAATTATATAGCCTTGTAGTTAATAGGGCCTATTGAACTCACAACTAAAGGTTCAGTGTTTGATTCCTAAACTACTTAAAACTATTTATATCCTTGAACAAGGCATTTAATCTACCTAGTTTAGTAGAATAACTAGTTTTGCTTTAGTCTAGCTAGCTATAAAATGGATACTAGTATTAGCTGGGATAAATATGGATATCTATGGCAACATCAAATCCTTGGACTAAACAGTCATATGTAGCCTTCAGATGCACTATAAAACTGTTGTAGCTATTGCTAGGCCCCTATTGTTAATCACACATTTTGTTATTATGGAAGGTGTAATCAAATATTATTATTACAATTAAAGCAATAATAAAATTATAGTATAGCAAGGAGGTTATTGCCTTTCTTTTAAGCTAAAGCCAAAAAGAATTGGTACTACTTATTCATTTTTTGCCTTATCTTGATATTTTTATTTAAAACCCTACTTTAAAAAGTTTTGTAGCATGATTTAATTTCTGCCTTTCATTGCTTCTAGTTTTATACCTAAGTAGATATATATATATATTTATATATATATATTTATATATATATATATTTATATATATATAAATATATATATATATATATAAATATATGCTTAATACCTAGTTGATTTAGCTGTCTAGGCCAATAGCCTAATATTAATAAATCAGATAATTAACCTTTCCTTGACCAAAAATATACCAAAAAGCAGACAAAAAACTAAAACAATTAAACCAATGAGAAGAACAAATAAAAAAAAATTATTTAAATTATAAGTAACATTTATTATTGAATATTACACTTGACCTTAAAGCAATTTTTGATATAGCAATTATTATCATAAGAAATATTTATAATCTTTATTTGTTATAATAAGCATATCTGATTATTGGAAAAGTTCTTGAATTTAGGTATTGATATCCAATTTTAATTTCTATAGTTATTGCATCAAATAAACAATGCAAAGGTCTTAATAATAGATATACCAAATTTAATGTTGATATTGTCAATAAACTTAGTTGGCTTCTAGCCACAAAGAAAATTATATAAGCTAGCATTATATCAAGGTTGGATCTATGTAGCAAAGTTATAATATATAATTGTTTACCTTATTTATAACTATGTAAGTTCTAGAAATTATAGTCATAGAAAAGTTGTATTTAAATTTTAAAAAGTCCTAAGAACTTTGCTCTTAAAATAAATCTACATGCATGGTTTTAAGTAAATGTCTTTAAAAGTTCTTGATATTTACACTAACTTTTTCATTAAAAATCTAAACAGGGCAAGGTAAAAGAGGTTGGCTGACTCTCACTCTGAAAAGAATTTTTTCTTTGGCTTTTGTAGTTATTGCTTAAAAGAAATGTTGAGCTTGAAGCTTGAACTCATTGGTAGATCTGGGGGAAGGGTCAAAAGGGTTTGCTGACCCCCTTAAGAAAAACCTAAGATTTGCTATTGTCTATATTTTGCCCTTTAAAGATAGTGGCAGTTATGTATACCTTGGTACATTTTAAACAATATCAAGAGGCAAGAAGAGGCAATACTACTTATATCACCAACTTCATTGAGTAGGCATATATTCATGTGGATATGGACATTACCAAGCATAGGTATGCACACAGGGCAGAATATAGTGGCCCTTAATTTAATACTAGGCATTTGCACTTACTATGTCTAGGGATTGGCCTTCAAGGTTGCTAATTATATGGGTAGTCCCATTCCAAAATTCTTATTTAGCCCCAAATTAATGTAATTGCTTGCAATCAACCCTGGGCTACATGGCATATGAGTGTCATATTAGACTATTGAATAGTTCAAATATTCTACAATTTGTTGCATTTATATTTGTGTTCTTAAACTTACAACACTTACATCTTGTCAATGATAATCAATAGTAAATATTTCTTTGATTAGCTTTTTCTTATCTTTGTAACTTTTTGGAACTGCATGTTTGCTAAGACATTGTTAACAAGGTATACGTTCATTCCAAAATGGCATAAAGATGTACTGCATCTAGAATAAAAAAACAATTTGAATATATCCTATATACTAAAAATCAAAACTATTGGAATGGGCGCTTCCTCGCGGTTTAGGCTACTGGTTGATCTATTTGCTACTAAGGATTTTACTAGTGGATTATTATCTGCTGTACTGATTTGAGATTTGGTAGAATCGCTGCCACCAGGCTTCCTGTTCCCTAGTCCTATTATTGTAGAGACAAAGGATTGACTCAGGAAAACCAAATTGTTTAACAAAAGTTTTATACTTCAAAAGGAAACAAAATGAAAACAGCATGCAATGGTTGGTGCAAAAATGTTAGGCATCAACTACCTGTAGGTGTACTGCTTCGGCATCAACTACCTCGACAGTTTTACTTAAAATTTCCCAATATTCCCTGCCTCTTACCTTTCCTAATTTCTGAGCTCTGCCACCAGTCAGTCGGAAATAAAACTAACTAACAAGTCTGCTTTCCCAAGCCCCAAACTGTTCTATACTTCTAGAGAATCCCGAAAACTAGCGATTTTCCCCCGCTCTAATTACTTTCCCAAACCTAAACTACTGACAGTAGGCAAAAAGCATATCTGCTTCACTACTAATTCCCATTCCTAAAATACTGCCCTACTACACTATGTACCTACAATATCACAATGAGCCACAATGTCAAACATTAAAGAACCACCATGTCGAACATTAAAGAGCCACCATGTCGAACATTAAAGAGCCACCATGTCTAACATTAAAGAGCCACCATGTCGAACATTAAAGAGCCACCATGTTGAACATAAAAGAGCCATCATGTCTAACATTAACAAGTCACCATGTCAAGTATATTCGTGACTCCATGTCAAACATCAAAGAGCCATCATGCCAAACATTAAAGAGCCACCATGTCAAACATTAAAGAGCCACCATGTCAAACATAAAAGAGCCAAAATGTTAAACATAAAAGAGCCATCATGTCAAACATAAAAGAGCCACCATGTCAAACATAAAAGAGCCAACATGTCAAACATTAAAGAGCCACAATTTAAAACATTTAAGAGCCACCATGTCTAACAAGAAAGAGCCACCATGTCGAACATTAAAGAGCCACCATGTCAAACATTAAAGAGCCACCATTTTAAACACTAAAGAGCCACATTGTCAAACATAAAAGAGCCACTATGTCAAACATTAAAGAGACACCATATCAGACATTAAAAAACCCGGAATCAAACATAAAAGAGCCAACATGTCAAACATTAAAGAGCCATCATGTCAAACATAAAAGAGCCACTATGTCAAACATTAAAGAGACACCATATCAGACATTAAAAAACCCCGAATCAAACATAAAAGAGCCACCATGTAGAACATAAAAGAGCCACCATGTCAATTGTCAAACATTAAAGAGCCACCATGTCAAACAAAATATACACAATTTCAAACATAAAATTAAGCGTCATGCCAATTTTAAAGGAGTCACTATAGAGCTAAGGAAATTGTTGCACTAGCTACTTATTGTCTGGTGGATGCTTACTATTTGGGGATGCTAGCTATCTGGGGATGCTTGCTATTTGGGGGATGCTTGCTATTTGGGGATGCTTGCTATCTGGGGATGCTTGCTATCTGGGGATGCTTGCAATCTGGGGGATGCTTGCAATCTGGGGGATGCTTGCTGTCTTGGGATGATTTCTTTTTGCATTACACTTTATTTGAGCAGTTTGTCTGTTGTCTTTGTGAAGGCTTTATTTGGCTGTCTTTTTGTTACTTGTAGAGAACAGAGATTCTATCCAGATGTCCCCCAACGGGGGGCGAAGATTGCTAGTTTCTTTCTACTATTCATTATTATCATTGTATAATTTTTTGTAGCCATCAGTCTAGATTGCGTTAGAATATACTTGAATTTAGATACTGTGTATATCTTTTGCATAAATAACTTTAAAAAAATACTAGCTATGTAAAAACTCTAAAAGAGAAATATGAAAATACAATGCTTCTCTGTAGTTTAACACAAGTATAAAATATATTTTTAAACCATTCTTCAAAGTTAAGGTCTATTGGCTAAGATAACACTTGGCTATTACAACAGAGATTGTCACACTTTCACTGTTGTCATTTCTAGTGCCTTTTAAATCATTCATGTCAACCTGTGTTTCCTTTATTATTATATAATCGGAACTAAGAACTAGTATATTCGATAGAAGAAGAATGGCCTGTCTGACCAACTGTCCCAGCTACAAGCGACTTGGCGAGCTGTATGAGAAGAAAGGCAAAAGTCTTACACTGCGACAACTATTCGATAGCGATGCTGATAGGTTTAACAAGTTCAGGTAAGAATTCTTATTGGGCAACATACAAATCTTTGCAACGAATTTTATTTGTTAAAGAATTGAATAGTTCAATTATAAAAACTTGTTTTTTCAGTCTTAATTTAAGCCTTAGCGACGGTACGATTCTTTTGGACTATTCGAAAAATCTTATTGATGGAGAAATACTCGATGCCTTGGTTAAGCTGGTATGCTTCTTATTTAAGAAAAATGCTTTATTTTTGCACCAGGTTTGAGGCGAGGGCGGAAAAGAGAGGGGGTGCACAGGGGAGACAGTGCAGAAGGGAGACAGTGCAGAGGGGAGACAGTAGAGAGGGGAGACAGTAGAGAGGGGAGACAGTGCAGAGGGGAGGCAGTGCAGAGGGAAGACAGTAGAGAGGGGAGACAGTAGAGAGGGGAGACAGTAGAGAGGGGAGACAGTAGAGAGGGGAGACAGTGCAGAGGGGAGACAGTAGAGAGGGGAGGCAGTAGAGAGGGGAGACAGTGCAGAGGGGAGGCAGTAGAGAGGGGAGACAGTGCAGAGGGGAGACAGTAGAGAGGGGAGACAGTAGAGAGGGGAGACAGTAGAGAGGGGAGACAGTGCAGAGGGGAGACAGTAGAGAGGGGAGGCAGTAGAGAGGGGAGACAGTGCAGAGGGGAGGCAGTAGAGAGGGGAGACAGTGCAGAGGGGAGGCAGTGCAGAGGGAAGACAGTAGAGAGGGGAGACAGTAGAGAGGGGAGACAGTAGAGAGGGGAGACAGTAGAGAGGGGAGACAGTAGAGAGGGGAGACAGTGCAGAGGGGAGACAGTAGAGAGGGAGGCAGTAGAGAGGGAGACAGTGCAGAGGGGAGGCAGTGAAGAGGGGAGGCAGTGAAGAGGGGAGGCAGTGAAGAAAGCGGCAGGGAGAAGGGAGACAGCGGCAGGGAGAAGGGAGACAGCGGCAGGGAGAAGGGAGACAGCGGCAGGGAGAAGGGAGACAGCGGCAGGGAGAAGTGAGTCAGCGGCAGGGAGAAGTGAGTCAGCGGCAGGGAGAAGGGAGACAGCGGCAGGGAGAAGTGAGTCAGCGGCAGGGAGAAGGGAGACAGCGGCAGGGAGAAGTGAGTCAGCGGCAGGGAGAAGTGAGTCAGCGGCAGGGAGAAGATGCCAAACAATTTCAAATAGAATCGCGTTTCCGCATTCGCAGGCCGAGGATCGCGAGGTGGAGCGCCGCCGCGACGCCATGTTCAACGGGGAGCGCATCAACGTCACTGAGAATCGTCCAGTGCTGCACGTGGCCCTGCGCCACCGCGGCCCCGAGCCGATACCGGAGGCTGGTGGCGTTGCCGACGTTATGCCGGGCGTGCGCGCGGTGCTGAACCACATGCGCGAGTTCACCGAGGCTGTCCGGTCCGGCGCTTGGCTGGGCTACACTGGCCGACCAATCGAAGACGTCGTCAATATCGGCATCGGCGGCAGCGACCTCGGCCCGCTGATGGTTACGGAGGCGTTGAAACCATACGCCGGCCGGGTTCGGGTGCACTTTGTTAGCAACATAGACGGCACCCACCTGGCCGAGTGTCTGGCTAAGCTAAATCCGGAGACAGCGCTCTTCATCATCGCTTCGAAAACGTTCACCACGATAGAGACGCTGACTAATGCTGGCAGCGCCAAGTCTTGGTTTCTGGCTAGCGCTAAAGATCCGGCCCACGTTAGCAAGCACTTTGTTGCCCTGTCAACTAACGGGCCCAAAGTGCGCGAGTTTGGCATTGACGAGAAGAATATGTTCGAATTCTGGGACTGGGTTGGCGGTCGCTATTCTCTTTGGTCGGCTATTGGTCTGTCTATTGCTTGCTACATTGGTATGGACAATTTCGATCAGCTGCTTAATGGTGCTTACGAGATGGATAAGCACTTCAGGTGAAGTTCAAATTTTATTTGCTTATACTTCTCAGAATGGCTTACAGGGGGAGTTGTTGAGATGCCATGTCTCACAGGGGGAGTTGTTGAGATGCCATGTCTCACAGGGGGAGTTGCTGAGATGCCATGTCTCACAGAGGGAGTTGCTGAGATGCCATGGCTAACAGGGGGAGTTGCTGAGATGCCATGGCTCACAGGGGGAGTTGTTGAGATGCCATGTCTCACAGGGGGAGTTGTTGAGATGCCATATCTCACAGGGGAAGTTGCTGAGATGCCATGTCTCACAGAGGGAGTTGCTGAGATGCCATGGCTAACAGGGGGAGTTGCTGAGATGCCATGGCTCACAGGGGGTTGCTGAGATGCCATGGCTCACAGGGGGAGTTGCTGAGATGCCATGGCTCATACGGGGTGTTGTTGAGATGCCATGGGAGAGGCTGAGATGCCTTGGGAGATGCTGAAATGCCATGGGAGAGGCTGGGATGCCATGGCTCACAGGGGGGAGTTGCTGAGATGCCATGGCCAAATAAATTGAGATGGATTCGTTTTTTATAAATTTGTTATAAGTTTTACAGTGATACTCGTAAATGCTCAAAAACACTCTCTTGTACTTTTAACAGGACCGCTCCCTTGCGCAGCAACGCGCCTGTACTACTCGGCCTACTAGGCGTCTGGTACATCAATTGGCACGGCGCCCAGACCCACGCCCTGCTGCCGTACGACCAGTACATGCACAGGTTTGCCGCCTATTTCCAGCAGGGCGACATGGAAAGCAACGGGAAATCCGTTACGTCCGACGGTAAACGGGTGGCTTACAATACCGGACCGATTGTGTGGGGCGAGCCCGGCACTAATGGCCAGCACGCCTTCTACCAGCTGCTGCACCAGGGCACCCGTATGGTACCGGCCGACTTCTTAGCGCCCGTGCACACTCACAACCCAATCTCTGGCGGTGTCCACCACCAGATACTGCTGTCCAACTGCTTGGCCCAAACTCAGGTAACTCCGAACTAGCTGGCGATCCGTTATTGGCAGATAGACAGACAGACACTAACACAGACAGACAGACAGACAGACAGACAGACAGACAGGCAGACACTAACACAGACAGACAGACAGGCAGGAAATCAAGGCGACAACCTCTGAGACGCTGGCACACGCTCACATCCGGTGTACAATGGCCCTGACTTTGAAATCATCGTCTGGCCTTGTGTTATTAGGTGTGTCCTTGTAAGGAAAGAATCGAACTGGAATACTCCATATCCGCACGCACACACACAGGCGCTGGCATTCGGCAAGACCCTGGCCGAGGCGGAGACCGAGCTGCGCAAGTCTGGCGTAGACGATGCCGTTGTAGCCGCAATCGCTGCGCACAAAGTATTCGAAGGCAATCGGCCCACTAATAGTGTGCTGTTTAATAAACTCAATCCCTTCACCCTAGGCGCTCTGATTGCTATGTACGAGCACAAGATTTTCGTGCAGGTAAGGATTGTCGAGAACTTTTGAAAAATTCTCTTTACTTTAGCCTAAGAAGTTCTATGGGATACTAGAGAGTATCGACCGTGTGTCTTTTAGCTTTCATGTTAATGGTATGCACAATATATCATTAGGCTTGGTGAGAAGCTATAAAACTATCCGACGAACTATAGAATCTCAAGAGAAACTACAAAAATTATGAGAAGGTGCAGAACAAGTAAGAATCTTTTGAAAAATATGAGAAACTCATGACAGAAACTCATGAGAAACTACAAAAACTCACGAGAAACTCATGCAAACTATAGAAACTCGCGAGAAACTAAAGAAAATCATGATAAACTACGGAAACTCATGATAAACTACGGAAACTCATAGGAAACTTCAGAAACTCATGAGAAACTACAGAAACTCACAAGAAACTCATGAGAAACTACATAAACTCGCGAGAAACTACAGAACCTCACAAGAAACTACGGATTCGGAAACTCATGAGAAACTTCAGAAACTTACGAGAAACTGCAGAAACTCATGATACCATAAGCAACAAAATCTCACGATAAACTACAAACACACATGAAAAACTAAAAACACTCACGAAAAACTACCTAAACTACTGAAACCTACGAGAAACTACAGAAACTTACGAGAAACTACAGAAACTTACGAGAAACTACAGAAACTTACGAGAAACTACAGAAACTCGCGAGAAACTACAGAAACTCATGATAAACTACAAAATCTCATGATAAACTACAAACACTCCCGATAAACTACCGAAAATCATGATAAACTACAAAATCTCATGATAAACTACAAACACTCCCGATAAACTACCGAAACTCATGATAAACTACAAAATCTCATGATAAACTACAAACACTCCCGATAAACTACCGAAACTCATGATAAACTACAAAATCTCATGATAAACTACAAACACTCCCGATAAACTACCGAAACTCATGATAAACTACAAAATCTCATGATAAACTACAAACACTCCCGATAAACTACCGAAACTCATGATAAACAACAAAATCTCATGATAAACTACAAACACTCTTGATAAACTACCGAAAATCATGATAAACTACAAAATCTCATGATAAACTACAAACACTCCCGATAAACTACCGAAACTCATGATAAACAACAAAATCTCATGATAAACTACAAACACTCCCGATAAACTACCGAAACTCATGATAAACAACAAAATCTCATGATAAACTACAAACACTCCCGATAAACTACCAAAACTCATGATAAACTACAAAACCTGATGAAAAACTACAGAAACTCGCGAGAATCTACAGAAACTCATGATAAACAACAAAATCTCATGATAAACTACAAACACTCCCGATAAACTACAGAAACTCATGATAAACAACAAAATCTCATGATAAACTACAAACACTCCCGATAAACTACAAACACTCCCGATAAACTACCGAAACTCATGATAAACTACAAAATCTCATGATAAACTAAAAACACTCCCGATAAACTACCAAAACTCATGATAAACTACAAAACCTGATGAAAAACTACAGAAACTCATCAGAAATGACCATCACTAACTCCCTACTGACTGCAGGGCACTATCTGGGGCATCAACAGCTACGATCAGTGGGGCGTTGAGCTTGGCAAACAGCTCGCCAAGATTCTGCAGCCGCTACTGCAGGAGCCTGGCAACACTGGTAGTCAGGACGCTTCAACTAACGGATTGATCAACTTTATCAAGCAGCAGAGCGCTAAGTAACTGCTTGGAGATGTTAATGAACTGACTATCAACGGAATTGAAAAAAAATTGCATCAAAAAAGTTTCTTTTTCACCATTAATTTTCACCAAATTAATAAATGAATTAACAGTAGCAAAACATTTGTGTTGCAGCAATAAAAAATTACCTTTTTTAAAAGAAAGAACTAATAATTGAATGGAATAATGTAATGGTATTCCTACTGTTAATTCGTTATTGGGCTTTTTGTTAGGAGTATTATTAAACGCTATTTTGAATTCGTTTTATAATTCTCCTACTAATAGTAGCAAGCTAGGACATTTTTAATAGCTTTTTCTCAGTAGGCAATTTTATTTATTTGTTTGTTTGTTTAGTTGGTTTTTGTGATCGTTTTTCGTCCTAGCCAACAAAAATATTAGCTAGTTATTAATAGTACACCTAGAACCGCTGTTAGCTTACTAATTTGGAAAATAGACATTTACTAATGATGATAGATTATAAAACTTTCCAACCTACAATAGAGCTTCTTGAACTCTAAGTTTGCTTTATCTATCAGATTACTGTGCGGTTTTAAGGTGGTTTTTAAAAATTGTATTCTGTTATTCATTTTGTCACAACAACTACTTCCCTTAGCTGCTTCAAGTTTCGGTGTATTGATCTTTAATAGTTATTAAAATATCGCTAAATAATGCCTAAATACCTAAAGACTATAATAATCCATTTTTAATTACTTTCATAAATTTAGTATTACTTCTTCTTTGCCTATAGAGCAGGGAATGAATGCGGGCCAGAGAGACAAGCGTCTTAGAGGGCCGCATGTCACCCGCGATCGGGAGTTTGCCGATCCTGACGTAGAGATTAGCGGTATCGCACAGCATACAACCCTTGTGTGTTTCTACTTTTTTTCACTCTCGTGTTCTATTTTATTTACACTTGAAAGTTTAGAACAAATTTTCCAACCCGGTCTTTTGAATTCTCAGTTTATCAATTAATAATGCAGTAGTAGTAGTAGTAGTAAATTAATGGTTAGTAAAGCTTGGCTTTTTGTTTC
Organism: Macrostomum lignano; assembly: GCA_002269645.1. Taxonomy (NCBI): domain Eukaryota; kingdom Metazoa; phylum Platyhelminthes; family Macrostomidae; genus Macrostomum; species Macrostomum lignano. The sequence goes on from NIVC01004497.1 coordinate 10,711, forward strand.
ACTTCATTTCAATATTTAGCAATCCGGTGCTGGATAGTTTTTGCAAGCAGTTTACTAGGTTTTCTAAATCATTTTCAGATCAAACACACAGTTAATTATAGCAATAATAACTGCTTTATACTACTTATACTCGTAGCCCCAGATTTGCTTTAATCTCGTAATTCTGCCGTTTGCACCTGCCATATACATAATATTTATAGCTTCTACAAATTTCTGCTGACAGATGCTTAGCTTTTGAGTTATCAAATCTATTTTGAGCACGGTTTTTTTTATAATTAGCCTATATAATACACATTTGTACTAATCAGTAGCTTTAGTCCGCTGTCCTTATATTTAGTCTTAGATGCGCATCATCCATCACTTGCCTGTCCTAATTAATAATTAATGCTTATATTAAAGTTCAGTCTTTTCTAAGGTAATTTTTCAGGTTTTTTTTGGCACACCCTTTACCGCCCAGCTCATTTGGCTCATTAATACTGGACTACCTGCGTTCTTAGACTTCATTTATTTTTTATCTGTGTAGGTCTCTATTAATTAGTAAAAGTTTTAGGGTATGTCCCGAACAGTCTGTGGAGCCTGTAACAGGCTGTCAATCAAGGAATGTGAATCTAGGAATGTGAAGCCTGTGAATCGATAAATGTGAAGCCTGTGAATAAAGGAATATGAAGCCTGTGAATCAATGAATGTGAAGTCTGTGTGAATCAAGGAATATGAAGTCTGTAAATCAGTGAATGTGACCTGTAAATCAGTAAATGTGACCTGTGAATCCATGAATGTGAAGTCTGTGTGAATTAAGGAATGTGAAGTCTGTGTGAATCCATGAATGTGAAGTCTGTGTGAATTAAGGAATGTAAAGTCTGTGTGAATCAAGGAATATGAACTCTGTTTGAATTAAGGAATGTGAAGTCTGTGTGAATTAAGGAATGTGAATTCTGTGTGAATTAAGGAATATGAATTCTGTGTGAATAAAGTAATGTGAAGTCTGTCTGAATCAAGGAATGTGAAGTCTGTAAATCAATGAATGTGTGGCCTGTGAATCCATGAATGTGAAGCCTGTGAATCAGGGAATGTGAAGCCTGTGAATCAGGGAATGTAAAGCCTCTGAATCAGGGAATGTGAGGCCTGTGAATCAGGGAATGTGAAGCCTCTGAATCAGGGAATGTGAGGCCTGTGAATCAGGGAATGTGAAGCCTCTGAACCAGGGAATGTGAGGCCTGTAAATAAACAAATGAGAAGCATGTAAATCCATAAATGTAAGGCCTGTGAGTTTAGGAATGTGGAGCCTGTGAATTAGCGAGTGTGAAGCCTGAAATTTTAGAAATTAAAATAAGTGAATATTTTTATACGTTATTGGGAGATTATTTATCTAAACATAAATAATTGACCTATTGCATGTTTCGTTGAAACAATCAAACAAGATATTACGTCATCATGTCTCTAAAAGCTGTCTGCGTACTCAAGGGGGACGCCGGAGTTAGCGGCACACTGCACTTCGAGCAGGCTGGCGACGTTGTCAAGGTGACCGGCTCTGTCGAAGGCCTGGCGCCCGGCAAGCACGGCTTTCACGTGCACGAATTTGGCGACAATACGAACGGCTGCGTGTCGGCTGGCGCTCATTTCAATCCGTGCAAACGGACCCACGGCGCTCCGGACGACGAGGAGAGGCACGTCGGGGATCTGGGCAACGTTGAGGCCGACGCTTCCGGCAGGGTGAGTGTTTGACAATGCGGGAAACACTCGTACCTGCCTTGATTTCCTTTTCGAAACCTTTCCCTGACTACTATATTCCCCATCTCGATTCCCCGTTTGAGAATTTCCCATCTCGATTCCCCGTTTGAGAATTCCCCATCTCGATTCCCCGTTTTAGAATTCCCCATCTCGATTCCCCGTTTGAGAATTTCCCATCTCGATTCCCCGTTTTAGAATTCCCCATCTCGATTCCCCGTTTGAGAATTTCCCATCTCGATTCCCCGTTTGAGAATTCCCCATCTCGATTCCCCGTTTTAGAATTCCCCATCTCGATTCCCCGTTTGAGAATTCCCCATCTCGATTCCCCGTTTTAGAATTTCTCATCTCGATTTCTCCGTTTGAGAATTCCCCATTCCTACAATTCCATATTCCTACAATTCCCCATTCCTACAATTCCCCAATGTTAGTATTCCTCATTCTTACAATTCCCTAATTTTCAGGCATCCCCATCCCTATAATTACCATTTGAGAATTCGGACCTATCCCGATTTCCCTGTTTGAGAATTTCCTATCTCGATTCCCCCATTTGAGAATTTCCATCCCTGCAATTCTCCCATTAGAAAATTCCCCATTTCTACAATTCTCCTATTAGAAAATTCCCCATTTCTACAATTCCCATTTCAGAAATCCCCATCCTACAATTCCCCAATTTTCCCCATTTTACAATCCCCCAGTTTGATAATTCTCCATTCCGATTCCCAACTTTGAGAATTTCCCTTCAATTGCCTCAATAATGAATTCTTCCCCAACTTAATCCCCAACTTCATTTGACATAATTCCCATTCTCTTCCCATTTCTCCTAAAGAGAAGTGACACTACTCCCAGTAGTATGCCGTACTCCCGCATTTGTTTTTCAACATGCAGGCTGGCGTAGAAATCACCGACAAGCTGATCAACCTGACCGGCCCCAACTCCATCATCGGCCGCAGTCTGGTTGTACACGCCGATACTGACGATCTTGGCCGCGGTGGCCACGAGCTCAGCAAGACAACCGGCAATGCTGGCGGTCGCCTAGCCTGCGGCGTTATTGGCATCTGTCCCAATTGACTGCATGGGTCTGGGACCGACTCTACTACTGCCAGCAAGCTTTGATTAGTAGTTTGTCTCTGTAGTTTGTGCTGTTATTTAGATTAGACAGGGTAAGTACTTGCAATTTGTATGCTTTGTGTAAGTTCTCGATTTTTTATTCTAATGGAACTTAGGAGTGTCTCTAGAGGGAGTTAGGAGTGTCTCTAGAAGGAGTTAGGAGTGTCTATAGGGATTTAGGAGCATCTCTATAGTGATTTAGAAGTGTCTCTATAGTGATTTAGGAGTGTCTCTATAGGGATTTAGGAGCGTCTCTAGTGGGATTTAGAAGTGTCTCTATACTGATTTAGGGGTGTCTATATGGTTTAGGAGTGTATCTAGTTGCATTGCTTGCATTAAATAGTTTTTTGTTTTTAATATATATATTTTTCAGCTCGATCTGCAGAAGACAATGATTCCTTCTCTGACTTTTGATGAAACCGTTGACAAATAAACAATTATTTTTTGGTTAATTTTGCTTATTTTTTCGCCACCCTACTACTGGCTTAACCCCTTCGCCAGTCGATCTCTTTAAAACAAAGAATTTACAACCAACCTTAAAAATCATTATCATACCAAATTAGGTCTCCTGTAGTTTTTTTTAGAAAATTAGTTTATCTGTAATATTCAGCTGCACGCACTATTACGAGTACTATTCGAAGTAAATCATTTTAAAACACCGCCATTTTTTGGTAGCAAGCAATAATTTGAATTGAATTGCCCAACAGACTGAATTAATCACTTCTGTCAGCTTTATTATCTTTAATAAATATTTATAACAACTGTTGTTAGCAGGCCTTGATCCTGCAATTAATCTACTTCTTATTCTAAAATATTAATAAATAGGTGATATAGGATGTAATAACAGATGTTACAAGATTAGATTACTAAGAGATCTCTAAAGATTAGACTGAGCGATTCCTAGAGATAAGACTAAAAAACTACTAGATATTAGACTAAGAGATTTGCATAGTTTAGATTGAAATATTCGCTGAAGTTATATTAAAAGATTTGCATAGTTTAGATTGAGAGACTTCGAGATTAGATTGAGATATTTGCAGGGATTAGATTGAGAAAAGATTCTTACTGATTAGATTGAGATAAGATTCGCAGAGATTAGATTGAGATAAGATTCGCAGAGATTAGATTGAGAGTAGATTCGCAGAGATTTGATTGAGAGTAGATTCGCAGAGATTAGATTGAGAGTAGATTCGCAGAGATTAGATTGCGAGAAGATTCGCAGAAATTAGATTGAGAGAAGATTCGCGAAGATTAGATTGATTGACGGATCGCACCCGCCCATTGCAGTTGGATATGTGAAACTTCGCACCCTGACACAACGCACCAAGTGACCCTACGCACCAAGTTAGCTACTCTGCAAACAGACAACAGCAACAAGCAAGCGCCAGCAAACAGACATTCGCCTACCCGATGCCTTCCGGAATGCCGATCAGCATCCGAGCCCAGAACACGGACCCGGAGTCCATCTACGACAAGATGGAACGAATCGGCAAGGGCAGCTTCGGCGAAGTGTTCAAAGGCATCGATCGGCGAACCAAGGAGATTGTCGCCATCAAGATTATCGATCTGGAAGAGGAGGAGGACGAGATCGAGGATATTCAGCAGGAGATTAACGTGCTGTCACAGTGCGACTCCCCTTACATTACCAAGTGAGCAGGCTTTCTTTAGTGAACCCTGTTGGATGGGGTCTCGGAATCACTCTCCCAGATCCTCAGTTGCTGGGCCAGCCTCCCAGATCCTCAGTTGCTGGGCCAGCCTCCCAGATCCTCAGTTGCTGTGCCAACCTCCCAGATCCTCAGTTGCTGGGCCAGCCTCCCGGATCCTCAGTTGCTAGGCCAACCTCCCAGATCCCCAGTTGCTAGGCCAGCCTCCCAGATCCTCAGTTGCTGGGCCAGCCTCTCAGATCCTTAGTTGCTGTGCCAGCCTCCCAGATCCTCAGTTGCTGGGCCAGCCTCCCAGATCCTCAGTTGCTAGGCCAGCCTCCCAGATCCTCAGTTGCTGGGCCAGCCTCCCAGATCCTTAGTTGCTGTGCCAGCCTCCCAGATCCTCAGTTGCTGTGCCAGCCTCCCAGATCCTCAGTTGCTAGGCCAACCTCCCAGATCCCCAGTTGCTAGGCCAGCCTCCCAGAGTGTCAGTTACTGAGCCAGCCTCCCAGATCCTCAGTTGCTGGGCCAGCCTCCCAGATCCTCAGTTGCTAGGCCAGTCTCCCAGATCCTCAGTTGCTAGGCCAGTCTCCCAGATCCTCAGTTGCTAGGCCACCAGCCTCCCAGATCCTCAATTGCTAGGCCACCAGCCTTCCAGATCCTCGGTAGCTGGTCCACCAGCCTCCCAGATCCTCAGTTGCTGGGCCAGATAGAATAATTGGCTACTCTGTTTCGTGCCTATCTGTTTTTGTGTCAGTTATAAAGTTCTTTTTGCCAAATTGCAAGCATACTACTGACGCAATTCAAGTAGTGTAAGCGCGCATTTAATCGTACCAATTTAATAAACTCACTAAGCCATCGGATTCCCAATCCGCAGATATTTCGGCTCCTACCTGCGCGGCACCAAGCTGTGGATCATCATGGAGTACCTGGGCGGTGGTTCCGCACTGGACCTCATCAAAGCCGGCCTGCCAGACGAGCAGTACATCGCCATCATATTGCGTGAGATATTAAAAGGCCTGGATTATTTGCACTCGGAGAGGAAACTCCATCGCGATATTAAGGCAGCTAATATTCTGCTTAGCGACAATGGCGACGTTAAACTGGCAGATTTCGGCGTTGCTGGGCAGCTGACCAACACCACCTCAAAGCGGGTGACCTTTGTTGGCACGCCGTTCTGGATGGCACCGGAGGTGATTAAACAGAGCGAATACGATTTTAAAGCCGACATTTGGTCGCTAGGCATTACGGCTATTGAGCTGGCTAAAGGCGAGCCGCCGAACTCCGAGCTGCATCCTATGCGAGTGCTGTTCCTCATACCGAAGAATCCGTCGCCTCAACTCACTGGCAATTATTCCAAAGTTTTTCAAGATTTTGTCAACGCCTGTTTGGATAAAAATCCTGAGAATGTGAGTCTGGTTAATTGAAGCTTTCTTGTCTACCTCTCTCCTCAGTGTCTTGTCTACCTCTCTCCTCAGTGTCTTGTCTACCTCTCTCCTCAGTGTCTTGTCTACCTCTCTCCTCAGTGTCTTGTCTACCTCTCTCCTCAGTGTCTTGTCTACCTCTCTCCTCAGTGTCTTGTCTACCTCTCTCCTCAGTGTCTTGTCTACCTCTCTCCTCAGTGTCTTGTCTACCTCTCTCCTCAGTGTCTTGTCTACCTCTCTCCTCAGTGTCTTGTCTACCTCTCTCCTCAGTGTCTTGTCTACCTCTCTCCTCAGTGTCTTGTCTACCTCTCTCCTCAGTGTCTTGTCTACCTCTCTCCTCAGTGTCTTGTCTACCTCTCTCCTCAGTGTCTTGTCTACCTCTCTCCTCAGTGTCTTGTCTACCTCTCTCCTCAGTGTCTTGTCTACCTCTCTCCTCAGTGTCTTGTCTACCTCTCTCCTCAGTGTCTTGTCTACCTCTCTCCTCAGTGTCTTGTCTACCTCTCTCCTCAGTGTCTTGTCTACCTCTCTCCTCAGTGTCTTGTCTACCTCTCTCCTCAGTGTCTTGTCTACCTCTCTCCTCAGTGTCTTGTCTACCTCTCTCCTCAGTGTCTTGTCTACCTCTCTCCTCAGTGTCTTGTCTACCTCTCTCCTCAGTGTCTTGTCTACCTCTCTCCCCCTTTTCTCAAGGTGTCTTGTTTACCTCTCTCCCTCTTTGTCAAAGTCTCTTATCTATTTCTCTCCCGACTTCCCAAAGTTGCTCACCAGTTAGAGGCGGCTAGAAACAATCAGCTGCATATTTATTGCTCCTTACCGCTCCCAATTCCCTCAGCGGCCAACAGCCAAGGAGCTGCTAAAATTCCCATTCATCAAGCGGGCCAAGAAGACCGCCTACCTGGTCGAGTTAATCGAACGCTTCAAAAACTGGAAGGCCCAAGGCGGCGACCGCGACGACGATGACGACGACGACGACGATGACGCCGACGCGCTGATCGACGAAGACGGCGCCGACCGGGCTGGCACTTTCAAATGGAAGTTCGGCGACGGCACCGTGAAGGAGGCCTCGCCGCCGGCGCATCAGTCGTCGACTGCCGTCGGCGCGTCCGCCGCTAATAGCGGCGCCAACGTCGACAATAACCGGAGACCGGCGCCGGCGCCGCCGAAAGTGGCGCCGAAACCTAACGCCAGCCTGTTGGCCTCGCGAAACAGCGGCATCGCCGCCTCGTCGTCGTCGTCTGGCGGAGCGACCGGCGGCGGCGATCTAAGCGACGTTTGCTCGGCCAGCATGTCGCAATTGGTGCTGCCGGTCATTGCCCAGGCTGGAGCCACCGTTAGACTGCAACAGCAGCAGCAGCAGCATCCATCCAATACATCGTCTGCTGGAGCTTCCTCTATTGACCAGCTGTCGATGGCTTTAACTATGGTAGATGCTGCCCAGCCCGAGGTTGTCAGGGAACTGGTTGCCAGGCTGGCCCGACAACTGTTGGAGGCGGCCCCAGCGTTACCGGCTCAACGTCGACGGGCGGTTGTTGAACGTCTGAGCCGGCCTCTGTAAGAGTATGTTTATAAGTACATTTATGTCTATTATATCTGTATTCATTAATGTTAGTTTGTCTGTTTTAATCGAATCGAGACAGAATATTGAAAGATTTTCTTTTTTGAAGCCACTGAACACTGACAGTTTGACAGTTACTTGTAATTTGTTCTGCAATCTATGATACCTGGGATTCACCGGTTAGGTTAACATATGATACCTGGGATTTACCGGTTAGGTTAATCTCTGATTCCTGGGGTTCGCTGGTTATGTTAACATATGATACCTGGGATTCTCCGGTTAGGTTTATCTATGACACATGGATTTCACCGGTTAGGTTAACATATGATACCTGGGATTCACCGGTTAGGTTAACATATGACACCTGGGATTCACCGGTTAGGTTAACATATGACACCTGGGATTTACCGGTTAGGTAAATCTATGATACCTGGGATTTACCGGTTAGGTTAACATATGATACCTGGGATTTACCGGTTAGGTTAACATATGATACCTGGGATTTACCGGTTAGGTAAATCTATGATACCTGGGATTCACCGGTTAGGTTTATCTATGATACATGGGATTCACCGGTTGGGTTTATCTATGATACCTGGGATTCACCGGTTAGGTTAATCTGATACCAGGGGTTCACCAGTTATAACTTTATGAATTTAAAAATATTTTTGTACTGTAGGAGTGCATTATTTAAACAAAGATTTTATATTATTTTTGTTTAACTTTCGTAATTAACTTAATTAACAAAATATACTTAGACTGTAGTTGGATCGTTTTGCAGTTTAACTATTGTTACCAAGTCTATATGCTGATTATAATTTTACCCCATCCAAAAATTGCCTACTTGAGACTGTACGCTTTAATCTGTTTTGCTCATGTAGTTGTCACTTCAGTAATTCTTATTTGCTTGTTTTGAAAGTAAGAATTAATATTTCATGATTATTTTCCGTGTTTAAGTTTTTATTCGATGTGCTTTCTGTGCTCGTACCAATTTTCACCGTAATGGTCAGCTCACATTCGACTGGATTCAAATCAAACTTGTTGCTTCGCTGTTGTTGTGCGACATCTTGTTAATGCTCAGTTGCACATTATTTATTCAGTTTGGAAATCAGCTTCTGTGCGCGTAATTATTAAGGCTTGAGAACTTTTTAAGGCTCATTAAGAGGTTTAATCATTCTAACAGATCCCCAGTTGCTGTGCCAGCCTCCCAGATCCCCAGTTGCTGGGCCAGTCTCCCAGATCCTCAGTTGCTGAGCCAGCCTCCCAGATCCTCAGTTGCTGGGCCAGCCTCCCAGATCCTCAGTTGCTGGGCCAGCCTCCCAGATCCTCAGTTGCTGGGCCAGCCTCCCAGATCCTCAGTTGCTGGGCCAGCCTCCCAGATCCCCAGTTGCTGTGCCAGCCTCCCAGATCCTCAGTTGCTGGGCCAGCCTCCCAGATCCCCAGTTGCTGGGCCAGCCTCCCAGATCCTCAGTTGCTGAGCCAGCCTCCGAGATCCTCAGTTGCTGAGCCAGCCTCCCAGATCCCCAGTTTCTGAGCCAGCCTCCCAGATCCCCAGTTGCTGGGCCAGTTTATCAGATCCTCCCAAAAATACCTTACAAACTGTGCTGTCTCCAAAAAGCAAAACTATCGAAGATAAAAATCAGTGCCTTTTTCGGTTGACAACTAATATTCATAAACAATTCTTAATACCGCGAGTAGTTCTGATGTAAATTAAGCGATGTATAAATGTATGCATATAATATTTCTATTTTCATTTTCAATGAAATACTAGTAATATTGTGCGGACATTCGTTATAAAAATTATATTTGTTTGTTTTTGCTTATTCTGCGAACTCCCTGCTGCTGTAGCGATGCTGCCTCTACTGCGCTTTAGTAGTATCGTATGCTAAATATTAATATTATTTTTACCTGGTTTTCGCTTATACACTAGTAGGTACCGTAAGCGTTATTGATTAGTTGAAACTGCACGCTCTGCTGTTAATTGATTTGTTATCTCTGATTAATTACTTTATTAGCCGTAATCGCTTTCTGGCTGCGCCACCCTTTGGGCTCGTCTTTGTCTTCACACCTGGGTAATATAATATAATATGTTAATTATCAGTGTTGCTCCCTTTGACCTTGATTTGTGCACTTTTAATTTATGCGGACTAAATTAATAATAAATCTAACTAATTATCCGATTATTATCGATTAATTTACTATTGGATATAAGTGTTTTTTAATCGCGCTCTTACACATTGTTTTGGAGGGACATTGTATTTCGATTTGCAGAAAGAATTATCACATAAATATATTAACTACTTATGAAATTGTTATCTTGTTGCGTATTTGATAAAGTTGTACTTTTTGTGTTTTTCTTCTAAAAGCTGGAACCATGTTTTTTGAAAAAAAACTTTTTTACTTTTCTTATTATTAGTTTTTTGTTGAACAATCTCACAGAATCACCCTAAGAAGTCCTTAAAAATCGCTCCAAAAATTTTCGAGGAATCACCCTGAGCAGTCCTGAAAAATCACCTTAGACAATCCCGAAGAATCGCCCTAGACAGTCATGAAGAATTGCCCTAGACAGTCCCGAAGAATCGCCCTAGACAGTCCCGAAGAATCGCCCTAGACAGTCCCGAAGAATCGCCCTAGACAGTCCTGAAAAATCGTCCTAGACAGTCCCGAAGAATCGCCCTAGACAGTCCCGAAAAATCGTCCTAGACAGTCCCGAAGAATCGTCCTAGACAGTCCCGAAGAATCGCCCTAGACAGTCCCGAAGAATCGCCCTAGACAGTCCCGAAAAATCACCCTAGACAGTCCCTAAAAATCGTCTTAGACAGTCCCGAAAAATCGCCCTAGACAGTCCCGAAGAATCGCCCTAGACAGTCCCGAAGAATCGCCCTAGACAGTCCCGAAAAAATCGCCCTTGTCAGAGGAACAAGCCTGTACAGATAGCATGTTTAGGAATGCAGAATGTTCAGAATGCATATCTACGTACGTGTGCCATGCATTATAAATACAACCAACAACGTACGAGCTCGTAAAGTAGGAGCTAAGAATTGCAAGTTTACCCATTAATTACTCGTAGCGGTTTAATCAGACAGCTGTTGGACAAGCTTCTCCTAATTCTCTATCGATCATTTTTTAAACTTAATTAAGATTGTAAAACTGTTGGCGTGTGGCGAGGACCCTGTTTTTGCATGTGCACTTTTTAGTGCCCGGCTGCATGATACTTTGCAATCGATCACCGATGTGATATATATAGGGATGGGTATATACATACGGCTCACGGATTTAATAGTGACAGATCACTGATCAGACCCGTGAGCAATATGACAACAGCTGACAGGATGCTGCGTCATCGCGCTAATCTGCTGTGGCAGGCCGCAATGGCCACCTGTGCAGGACTCCTACTGTTAATTGTTTTGCTGCTTCTGCTTCGCTGGCTTTGCCGCTTGATTTTAGCTCACAGGCGGCGAGGCGTTGACAGAACTTTGAGCTCGATTCTGCAGACTGACTCTGTGCTCGAACTGCAGCAGCCGTGCGCTAGGAGGCGCTGGCAAAAAGCGAGGTGAACTATTTTGTATTAATAGGAACAATTTTTTATTTGTTTGTACCGGTTTGTTTGAAGTTCTGCTATTAATCTGCATGTCTGACAGGTGACCGCTGTCAGGTGTTTCACCTGGGCAACGGGCGTTTCACCTGGATAACAGGAGTTTTCACCTGGGTAGCAGGTGTTTCACCTGGGTTCGTAGGTGTTTCACTTGGCTAACAGGTAGATTTTTCACTTGGCTAACAGGTAGATTTTTCACCTGGATAACAGGAGTTTTCCCTGGGTAACGTGAGTTTTAGCTGGGTAGCAGGTGTTTCACCTAGGTAAAAAATGTTTCATCTAGGTAACAGGTGTTTCACCTGTGGTAACAGGTGTTTCACCTGTGGTAACAGGTTTTTCACCAGTGGTAACAGGTGTTTCACCTGTGGTAACAGGTGTTTCACCTGTGGTAACAGGTGTTTTTTCCCAAGTAACCGGTAATGCTTTTATCATTACAGGTGATGCTCCTGTCTAAAAGGACGCTCTTGTGCAGGTGTGCAGTACATGTACTAGTCAATTAATAATCAATCATCTGTCAATAAACTCATTCAGATTGGCCAACTCAAGCCTCGCAACAGCCGGTGACCAGCGGCTTCAGAACTGGAACAATGCGGCCGCACCCCAGCAGCCCCAAATCAGCCATCGCGGCAGGTCCCTTAGTTGGCCGCAGTTGATTCAAACAAATTTGATTTTTAATCAACAGGTTTCTAAGGCCGAAGAGTAAGTATAGTTATTGCGACCTGCATGTATTTAGTTTTATCTACAGTTAGTGATGACTTCTCGATTATTCAATTATCTACTTTACAGCTCGCTCAACACTGCCAAAGGCGTGATTTATAGCGGCCCTCTCTCTAGTATGGATCTGCGCTGGGACTTCTGATGGGCGTGCAGGATGCGAGCGAAGCAATTTAATTTTGACCTGCACATCTTGAATTCAGTGCAGTTAATAAAAATTTTTGAGACACTATAGCACGAATTCTGCGTGTACTTTTGTCCCCTAATGAAAAATATAGTAAAATCTGCACTGTGACGTCGGCTTGATCGATCTTTGCACTTTGTTAAAAAATCCTAATAAAAATTTAATTTCGTATATTTGAAGATAGATGGATAGATTAGATAGATCACCTTGAGGGGCCCGTCGATACGTGGACTGCCTGCTGTGCGACGCTGGGGCACCCGACACTGCCACGGGGCGCTGCCATAAAACTGACTGCATGCGTGTGGTTACAATTTTTTGTTTGTTGTTGTCAGAATGGGGATCTGGGATAAGGATTTTGATTCTTTACAAGTGGTGCACATGTGCATGCATGTACATGTAGGTGGGACGCTGTATATATACATTTATCAAGTGGACGTAGCGTAGTTATACAATGAAGAACTTTTAGCTCAGCTGAAACTTAAGAAGTGCTCCGACTATGGCTCTATTCCTTGAGCTCGATGATGACAATTATAGAGCGACTACAATTAGTACTAGGTTATATCAAAGCCTCGAACGGTCTTAGATTTCTCCTATGATCTACTGGCCGGGTCACCTGACGAATTTACGCCAAAGCTAGATCTGCATTCTTGTGATATGAGAGATATTATATTACCAAAATCATGTGCCCAATGCATGCGAGCGAATTGACGCCCAGCAGCTGGTCGTCACTATAGCTCCTCTGGACTTCAAAAGTTTTCTGATCCAAGGATGTGGCCATCAACAGTGTAGACGCCACCTGTTCGTGAGCGAATAAATTGGGGGTTACCTCTAGTTCGAGCGGTGGCTGCAGACGAGAAGTCCGCGCGAGCGGCCAACTGCATGGGGGGTGGGGCGAGAAGGTTGAATAGAATTTGTATAAAAGCTGCGATATTTTACAAGTTTTTTGTTGATTCTTATACTACACTACTTTCTTTGAACAGCAAAATTTATATTAATAATTGATGTTGCAGGCGTCGGCCACATTGCACACCGGGTGTGCTAATTAGATCCTCACCCGCTTGACAATTTCACGTAATTTTTACGTAATAAACTCGCAACTCTCGTAACTAAAATACGAGCTGAAGAAAATGAGGGTTTTTGACATTTAAACCTGTTTTTTACACTGTTTCCTGTTTAATAAGTAATAAACATTTAGTTTCAGGGCAGAATGAAGGGCAGAATGAGTTTGTTCAAACTGTACAGATGATGCAAGTTGCTTTCCCCCCAAAGTATAATTTATATATATTTTACTACAGTCAGTTTGCTCTTGTGGTATTTGTAATTAGCTTGACAAAAAAGTAAAGTTCAGATTCAAATTTAAATATTTCGTCATTTCTACTTTCTATTTTACTAACGATCTGTTCCCTCGATGATTCTTTGTGAAAGTATTTCTATATGGACTTTTTAAAATTGTTTTCAGGGAAATACATACAGAAAGTATGTATTGAGTATATTTATATATTACTAAAGAGTACATGTATTTATTCGCATGAAAAAATAATTAATTTTTCCAAACTTATAAACTATTCTTTAAATGAAAAATCTAAATTTTTTGTCCGGTGTTTTATAGTTTTTTCGGTCAGTACTTTCGTAACTACAATGAGACCTGGCTGCTATGAAAATACACCAAAACAAACCCATAGCGTTTTCAATAAATTGTTAATAGCTTTAGCTGTTGATTTTTCATACATATTAATTTTTTACCTGAATTTCTAGAAGTATAGTATTCTTTATTTTTAGCTGCATTACAATCTGTATAAAATTTGTTTTAAATGTATTACAAAACTTTCCAGAAACTTTTGCGTGCGTCATCAAATAAAATTAAATTGTTACTTTCTGGTAAATTACGTAGCATCCAGTTTAAATACCGATTGTAAGTAAAAATTTCTATATTTTAAGTAATTTTTTAAACTAACTTAGCAATCATGAGCGGCTGGTGGGACTGGATATCCGGCTCCGTTTCTGGAATTCTCGGCTATTTGGGCCTATGGAAAAAGAGCGGAAAGCTTGTCTTTTTAGGACTAGACAATGCTGGAAAAACTACACTTTTGCATATGCTCAAGGACGATCGTATGGGTACACACAATCCAACGCTTTATCCCACCACAGAAGAGCTATCAATTGGTGGAATGAAGTTTACAACCTTTGATCTTGGTGGTCATGAACAAGCAAGGAAAGTATGGAAGACATATTTTCCTGCAGTTGATGGTATTGTCTTTATTGTTGATGCATGGGACAGACAAAGGTAAGTCTGCTTTAAAGATAAAAATACTGTTGTCAAAGATAAAAAATTATCCTGTTTTCCTTAGGATGTTAAACTCATATTTTTCATAGGATTGTTTTTTTTAAAACTGACAAGTCACATTCCAAAAATATGACTTGTTTAGGGCCTATATAGTCAATCCAGTGCAATAGCCAAAAGATGCTTTTATATTTTGAAAATTAAAAAATTATAAGTTCTAACTTCTAGCTGGCAAAACAATAATGATAAAATTTGAAGCTAATATAATAAGCTATTTTTCCCCACAATATGTTTTACTTTTAACATTTAGTTTAGACTAGCAATCTTCGCCCCCCGATGGGGGGCATCTAGATAGAATCTCTGGCACTCTACAAGTATCAAAAAGACGGCCAAATAAAGCCTTCACATAGACAATAGAAAAACTGCTCAAATGAAGTGCAATGCAAAAAAATATCCCAGGACAGCAAGCAACCCCCCAGATAGCAAGCACCCCTAGATAGCAAGCATCCACCTAATAGCAAGCACCCTTAGATAGCAAGCATCCCCAGATAGCAAGCATCTCCAGATAGCAAGCACCCCCAGATAGCAGGCACCCCAGATAGCAAGCATCCACCTAATAGCAAGCACCCTTAGATAGCAAGCACCCCCAGATAGCAAGCACCCCCAGATAGCAAGCACCCCAAGTAGCAAGCATCTCTAGATAGCAAGCACCCCCAGATAGCAGGCACCCCAGATAGCAAGCATCCACCTAATAGCAAGCACCCCAAGATAGCAAGCATCCACCTAATAGCAAGCACCCTTAGATAGCAAGCACCCCCAGATAGCAAGCACCCCCAGATAGCAAGCATCTCCAGATAGCAAGCACCCCCAGATAGCAAGCATCCACCTAATAGCAAGCACCCCCAGATAGCAAGCATCCACCTAATAGCAAGCATCCACCTAATAGCAAGCACCCCCAGATAGCAAGCACCCCCAGATAGCAGGCACCCCAGATAGCAAGCATCCACCTAATAGCAAGCACCCCCAGATAGCAAGCATCTCCAGATAGCAAGCACCCCCAGATAGCAGGCACCCCAGATAGCAAGCATCCACCTAATAGCAAGCACCCCCAGATAGCAAGCACCCCCAGATAGCAAGAACCCCCAGATAGCAGGCACCCCAGATAGCAAGCATCCACCTAATAGCAAGCACCCCCAGATAGCAAGCACCCCCAGATAGCAAGCACCCCCAGATAGCAAGCACCCCCAGATAGCACGCATCTCCAGATAGCAAGCACTCCAAGATAGCAGGCACCCCAGATAGCAAGCATCCACCTAATAGCAAGCACCCCCAGATAGCTAGAACCCCCAAGATAGCAAGCATCCCCCAGATAGCAAGCACCCCCAGATAGCACGCATCTCCAGATAGCAAGCACTCCAAGATAGTAGGCACCCCATTTATGTTTGACATGGTAGCTGTTTTGTGTCTGACATGGTGGCTCTTTAATGTTTGAGCTGGTGGCTCTTTTATGTTTGACATGGTGGCACTTTAATGTCTGAAATGGAGTCATGTATACGCTTGACATGGTGACTCGTAGATGTTTGACAAAGTGGCTCTTTTATGTTCGACATGTGGCTCTTTAATGTTTGACATGGTGGCTCTTTAATGTTTGACATGGTGGCTCTTTAATGTTTGACATGGTGGGTCTTTAATTTATGACATGGTGGCTCTTTTATGTTTGACATGATGGCTCTTTAATGTTCGACATGGTGGCTGTTTAATGTTTGTTATGTAGTCATATGTATATGTTTTACATGGTGGCTCTTTTATGTGTGACATGGAGTCACGTATATATTTGACATGGAGTCACATATGTTTGACATGGTGGCTCTTTAGTGTTCGATATGGTGGCTCTTTAATGTTTGACATGGTGGCTCTTTTATGTTTGACATAGTGGCTCTTTAATGTCTGACATGGTGGCTCTTTAATGTTTGACATGGTGGCTCTTTTATGTTTGACATGATGGCTCTTTAATGTTCGACATGGTGGGCTGTTTAATGTTTGTTATGTAGTCATATGTATATGTTTTACATGGTGGCCCTTTTATGTGTGACATGGAGGCACGTATATATTCGACATGGAGTCACATATGTTTGACATGGTGGCTCTTTAATGTCTGACATGGTGGCTCTTTAATGTTTGACATGGTGGCTCTTTTATGTTCGACATGTTGGCTCTTTAGTGTTTGACATGGCTCTTTAATGTTTGACATGGTGGCTCTTTTATGCTTGACATGGTGGCTCTTTAATGTTCGACATGGTGGCTCTTTAATGTTTGACATGGTGGCTCTTTTATGCTTGACATGGTGGCTCTTTTATGTTCGACATGGTGGCTCTTTTTTGTTCTACATGGTAACTCTTTTATGTTTGATACGGTGGCTTTTTAATATCTGACATTGTGGCTCTTCTATGTTTGACATTGTGGCTCTTTTATGTTTGACATGGTGGCTCTTTAATGTTTGACATGGTGGCTCTTTAATGTACGACATAAAGGTTCGTTTATGTTCGACATGGTGGCTCTTTTAGGTTTGACATGGTAGCTCTTTTATGTTCGACATGGTGGCTCTTTTAGGTTTGACATGGTGGCTCTTTTAGGTTTGACATGGTAGCTCTTTTATGTTCGACATGGTGGCTCTTAAATGTTTCACATGATGGCTCTTAAATGTCTTACATGGTGGCTCTTTTATGTTTGAAAATGTGGCTCTTTAATGTTTTACATGGCGGCTCTTTTATGTTCGACATGGTGGCTCTTTAATGTTTGACATGCTAGCTCTTTAATGTTCGACATAGTGGCTCTTTTATGTTTGGCATGGTGGCTCTTTAATGTTCTTCATGGTGGCTCTTTTACGTTTGACATGGTGGCACTTTAATGTTCGACGTGGTGGCTCTTTAATGTTCGAAATGGTGACTCTTTAATGTTTCACATGGTGGCTCTTTAATGTTTGACATAGAGTCACGTATTTGTTTTACATGGTGCCCATGTAATGTTTGACATGGTGCCTCTTTTATGTTTGACATTGTGCTTTTTTATGTTTAGCAGTTTCGTGTTTTCAAGGTGTTTTATAAAAAAATTTTTTTGCACTACTAAGATTCGAACCCAGGTCGCTACGTTGGCAGTCCAGTCTGTTCGGATCTAGGCTATCTCTTTTCAATTGGAGTACATGAATTGTGGCCCTTATAATTAAATTCTTACAGCAAGTCAATTGGGGTAAAAAGTTATGACATAATCAATTTCTCAGTCAGCCAGTATCAGTCTCAGTTCAAGTTAGCAATATTGGTTACGCAATTTTAATCAAGTCGTGTGTGCATTTCTTCGGCACTGTTTTCAACTTGTTGTGATGCAATCTTTATGACAATCAGAATTCAGCCAGTCAGTTTTTTTCTCTAGCATTCTTACAATGAATTTTAGGTCAAAAGAGCTGCTTGACCTTTGCAAAAAAGCATGTTTTTCGAATATTTAATCCCTTTATCATTGAGCAATTTTTTAGCCAAGATGCATGTACCGTCCCAGGAAAATTTCTGATCGAATGGTGCAAGTTTGAAGAAAATCGGTTGAGCCATTTTTTCTGAAATCTATCGCATACCTACCCACATACAGACAACTCATTTTTAGTATATAGGATATACTTGATTTAAAAAAATAGGCCCAAATAATGTTTTAAATTTTACATATTTAAACAGGTTATCTTTGTTGTCTTTCAATTCTCATTTCAATTCTCTTAAAGTGAAGCATTTTATAAGAAATTTCTTAGCACTTTTTATGATTTCTCACTATAAAGTAAATAACACTTTATAGATATAAAAACTAATTTAATGGCCAAGTTTTATCATTAAGCTTGCAGTTTCACAAACAAACCAATGGCTTTTTTTCCTCAAACTTAGCTCATATCAATTGCATACCCATATACAAATAACTCATTTTTAGTATGGAAGTGCTTATCTCTATAATTCCAATTTTATCCACATGGATCCATGTCAATAATTTCTAGCTTATCCCCATGGCAGCTTATTGAAATAGCTGCCACCATTAAAGTCTATAGGCCATGTCAATAATTCCAATTTTATCCACATGGATCCATGTCAATAATTTACAGCTTAACTCCATGGCAGCTTATTAGAATAAAGAGCCTAAAAATGAATCTGTTCAAAAACTGTCTTTTTGTTTTCACTGTTTTACAAATCTTCCAAATAAACTACATGTACTGAATACTGTATAATATTGAGTACTTTGTTAATACTTTTGTCATTGTAAAAGGGTTAATTTTAAATTTGCTTAGCTGCCGGCTTTGCTTAAAACAACCAAATGACCCAAAGATCAAGGCAAATAAGACTAGCAAAATTCAAAATATAATAATAATGATAATATTACTAATAATAATGATAATATTACTAATAATAATGATAATATTACTAATAATAATGATAATATTACTAATAATAATGATAATATTACTAATAATAATGATAATATTTCTAATAATAATGATAATATTACTAATAATAATGATAATATTACTAATAATAATGATAATATTACTAATAATAATGATAATATTACTAATAATAATGATAATATCAATTTGATGTCAGTACACAAAACTAAACACAAACAACTATACAATCTTAGCCGTGGGGATAAGCTAAAAATTATTGATATGGATCCGTGTGGATAAAATTGGAATTATCGGCAGGGGACCATGGGGATAAGCACTTCCTTTTAGTATATAAGATGGTTACAGGTCAAAAGGGCAACTGTCAAAAAGGGCGACAGTCAAAAGGGCAACAGTTACAGTGTATTTATATTTATATAATAAATATCCTATGTTTGTTTAAGAATATTTTGTAAAATAAATCAATTATTTAATTTTTTTATGAATTTATATATATCTTGGACTTCTTTAACTTTAGATAGATAAAATAGTTGCAGTTTTGTTAGGATCATAATTTTGTCTCTGTAGGGGTTTTTGATGGTGCTGATTTCAAATTTAAGCTTCATTTTTTGTAGCTTAAAGCCAACTACTGGGGCATAGGAAATGGGGGGTTTAGGGTGGGGAGAATCTTCACAGGGATTGATTTTACACATCTAAACTTCAATAGAGGCATGGAGGTCTATTGAAGATTAGGTAGATAAATTCAAAGGCTGAGGGAAGAGGCAAGTCTGGGGGGCAGGGTGGGCTATTAACCACAAACAATACAGCATGGGGAATGGGAGGTTTTAGGGTGGGAAGAATCTTCATGAGGATAGATTTCATGTGCCTAAACTTCTATGGAGATATGGAGATCTATTGAAGATTAGGTAGATAAATTTTGAACCTAAGGGGGATGGCTGACAACCACCAAGGCATGAGAAATAAGGGGTTTTAGGGTGGGGAGAATCTTTATAGAGATTGATTTTATGTACCTAAACTTCAATAGAGGCATGGGGGTCTATTGTAGATTAGGTAGATAAATTTGGAGACTAAGGGGGTCCAGGAAGGAATTATAATGAAGCTTAAATAAAACATTCACAAGTTATCAAACATCTCCATGGAGAAAAATTATAATCCTATCAAACTAATTGATATCAGCAGCTGTAGTTACCTTCAGAATAGAGAAGACAATGTAGATTAGTAGAAATGAGTATTTTTCAGAAAAATGGGAAAATTGGAAGTATTTCAAAAATATATAGGGATACTCTTGCATAACAGAAGGTAAATATTAAAATTGCCATAGTATACAGCTCCATATATGATAGAAATTTCTTTATTCAATAAAAGCAATATATGAAAATGTCATACAAAAGTATTAATACATAGGATTAGGGTAAGATGTGATCAAAATTGTCTATAAATATAAAGCAAGAATATGAAAGTCATATAAAGCAAAAAATAAATTCAAAATTTGTATTATAATTACATTACAGTATCAATGCTATATTTATTTAGTATGTACAAACATTTTAATAAATTAGAAGACTTTCTTAAAGCAAAAATAAAAAAATATATT
Organism: Macrostomum lignano; assembly: GCA_002269645.1. NCBI lineage: Eukaryota > Metazoa > Platyhelminthes > Macrostomidae > Macrostomum > Macrostomum lignano. The sequence continues at coordinate 30,962 of NIVC01004497.1, forward strand.
TTTTATGTTTTTGGAGATTTAAAACTATATATGTGTCATAGTGTTCTTTGTATAGATATACCTTTAATATGCTTAGTTTTGTCAAAAATAGAGCTAACAATCTTAGTTATCTGTTTTTAGTAGTCACATTTTTGTTTTGCTATTATGGGGGTCCTAGTACCATAGGCCTAGCTTTAGGTAAAAGTTGGACAAGATCACTATTTTTAACATTTTGGGTGCAATTGTGATCCCGGGACTTTGGAAATGCAATTTTCCTAAGTAAACTGTAACCAAATGTCAGGGGTCAGACAACTACAGCCCACATGTGGCCTGCAGAGCCTGACTCTATCTGGTATGCTCAAACTTTGTGTCTGCTCAGCTTCCTTCTCAGATATTATTATCAGTACCTTCTTATTAATCTGTGGTACCATTTTAACAGTAATCTTGTTTTACTTCTGCATCAGGCTCGAAGAGGCCCACGTAGAGTTGGACAACCTACTGGCTGACGAGCAGGTTGCCAGCGCCCCAATTCTCGTGCTTGGCAATAAAATTGATAAGCCGGGTGCCGCCTCAGAGGAGGAGCTGCGCTACTATCTGGGCCTGCACGGCCGGACCACTGGCAAGAGCGACGCTCGCAGCCGTAACGAGCTGGCCCAGAGACCATTGGAGCTGTTCATGTGCTCCATTCTGAAACGCCAAGGCTACGGCGAGGCCTTCCGCTGGCTATCTAATTATATTTGAGCACAAGTTGAGCACAGTTGAGAGACGGTGCGTGCTAGAGACTTAGATTGTGACGCGAGGGGGGGGCATTTTTAAAGGGAGTCATCTGTAGGCTTGTTCAAGACAAGGGTTATCGCTTTATATATAATCTAATCTAACTACTAAAACCCACGCATCTGTTCACTGACCTTCTTTGTCCTTAAAAAACTATATTGTTTTTTGTGTGTTAATGCAGTCTCGTTTACTGTCGTTTCAATTTCATTGTATTAACTTATTAATATTATAATTTACCTGTACCAGCGTCATATGTTTACTCTTTAAATGTGACTTTGAGTTGAGAATTTATAGATTTAGTATATACATTAATAATAATGATAATAACTAATGCTTCCCTACTCTCTCTCTGTTAATCTCTGCTTCTGGTTTCCTATTGAGGTCCTCTGCCGCCTAGTTTTGCTTTTCTTCTACTTTTTTCTCTCGGAAAGAAAATTGAAACAGTAAGTTACAGATAAGATAAACCCAACCTTTTGAAGTGAATTCTAAAGCTTAATAACAATCTATCCATAATGCAAAACCAGTGCCTTTCCTTCGGAGGCACCGGCCTGATCTGACCTCTAATTTTTCTTCAAAATTCGAACATCTAAAGCTATGTGGAGTAATTATTATTATCATTATTATACAGCCACTAACCTCGCTTTGTAAAGTCAGCCTGTGAATTAAGTTTGAGCAAATATCTAACATAATATTCATACCAGATTTACAGTCTACTGTATGTTTTTAAGTGTAATCATTGTATCTATTGTTACTAATATGAAACTCTCCTAACTCTTATCAAAGGTATTTGGTAAATAAATCCCACAAAAAACTATTTATTATCTTGTCAGTCAGAATGTCAAGTTGCAACCAGAGATTGCCTCTCAACACAATATTTCATTTCGCCTATTCAATGTAAGCAAACAAATTTAATTATTTACTGTCAATAAAAGCCGCTGGTTTTATCCTACTATGAGTAGCACCCGTTCCCGGATCTGATCGCCGCATTATTATTCGGTGTCGGGTGCTGGTCGAAGTAAACTAAGAATTGACAAAAATGAAAATAAATCAACTCTCTTGATAAAAACGCGCTTGCAGTAGTTTAATGTAGACTGATTGATTGATTGGCGTTACACAGCGCGGTCAATCGCGTGTGCGCAATTTCGCTCTATTATCAAATTCATACTTGTTCGAAAATTGTTTTTTTAACTTTTCTTTTGCCGGTTTCGGAATTTTAATTGCCAGTGTAATCTGGGGGCAGTTTTAGCACCTTTAGACTTTGAACTCACTGCGGCTACTCTGAACGGAGTTGTATTTAATTAAACAAATTGAGTTAAAAAATCAAAGTACATTAGGTAAGTTATCTCGGAGTTTAATGTACAGACAATGAAGTACATTTGCACTAACTGAATAGCTTACTAATGTGACTGTATAAGCTATGTAAATAATCATAAGGCTATCATTCAGACTCAATAGATATCTCTGCTGTTGATTATGCTACTATGATAAGTAGTCAGTCCACGCAGCGCTTTGGACAATTTTTATAAAGAATTTTTTGTTAACATCAGTTTATTTTTCACTGACACATCCTTTTAGTAGTAGTATAAGTAGAAAATATTTAGGCAAAAATGAAGCAACTTAATTAATAGTGTCAATTTGAACTCCTACTACTGCGAGTAGTTAATTAAAGAATATGGCAGTATTGTTACAAAATAAAATAATATATAATTAAGGATTAGTAGCATAAATATAAATCATGCTTATTAGCATTGCAATGAATGAATAAAATGAATTGCCTGCGCTAAAATAAAAGCGACACCTGTAAATTACAAAGGAGTAAAAATGCAGTACCTGCCAAAGCACCAGATTAAGAATTTAGCAAAAATAAGAGTGTCCATTGTTTCCTATCAAAAATTAAAAACAAAAAATGGCCAATTAGCACTTCAACTGATGGACAACTGCTGCTAATAATTATTATTTTAGTTAAATGCGCCTGTGTCAGTAGTATAATAGAGAAATGATACTAAAGAAAAAATAGCTAAATTATAGTGGATTTGCGCTACTATTAAGTAGGCAGTGCAAAATATTATTTACAAACAATTTAAATAATTTGACATACAGGGCCGGTTAGATTGATAGTTAATTGAATCAAATTCAGCTCAGTACTGCTGATTGGCCAGAGAGCTTAAGCCGCTGTCGCACTGGGATCTGGGCCCTTTGAAGTTGCCGCCACTACTGATTGGCCCGCCGGCAGCGGCAGAGACTGCGGACGGGGGCAGCACACTGCTGCTTCGGAATCCAACTCCAGACTGAAATGCTGAATAGGAGCTGCTGATGCTGACATCGTGAGGCTGGAATAGCGGATTATAATGATGATGCTGCTGATGCTGGATGGCCTTCTCGGGTAGGTCTTTGAGCACGGAGCCGCCGTCCTGTTGTTGAGCCACCTGCTGGTAGCGCTTCAATGATCGACGGAGCAACTTCTGAGCGGTGGCCTGGGCAGCCGAGGATTTTCCCGATTTCAGCTGCGGGATGGACGGTGAATGGGAGTTTGTCTGCGCGTCTCACGCCTGAATCTCAGCATGTCTCACGCCTGAATCTCAGCAGGTCTCGCACCTGAATCTTAACATGTATCACACCTGAACCTGAATCTCAACATGTCTCACACCTGAATCTCAACATGTCTCACACCTGAATCTCAGCATGTCTCACATCTGAATCACAGCATGTCTCACACCTGAATTTCAGCATGTCTCACACCTGAATCTCAGGTCTCACACCTGAATCTCACTGTATTTTACACCTGTATCTCACACCTGAATCTCACTGTATTTTACACCTGTATCTCACACCTGAATCTCAGCATGTCTCACACCTGAATCACAGCATGTCTCACACCTTAATCACAGCATGTCTCACACCTGAATCTCAGCAGGTCTCACACCTGAATCTCAGCAGGTCTCACACCTGAATCTCAAGTCTCACACCTGAATCTCACTGTATTTTACACTTGTATCTCACTGTATTTTACACCTGTATCTCACACCTGAATCTCAGCAGGTCTCACACCTGAATCTTAACATGTCTCACACCTGAACCTGAATCTCAGCAGGTCTCACACCTGAATCTTAACATGTCTCACACCTGAACCTGAATCTCAACATGTCTCACACCTGAATCTCAGCATGTCTCACATCTGAATCACAGCTTGTCTCACACCTGAATCTCAGCATGTCTCACACCTGAATCTCAGCATGTCTCACACCTGAATCTCAGCATGTCTCACCTTGTCAACGCGACCTCCAGTGCAGCCAATTTTGCTCTGAAAATTAAAAAAGGTGTTTAAATATGAGGATAAAGGATTATTGTAGTTAGAGATTGAAACACACGAAAAAAATTAGAAACCATCACCAACATAAGATAATGATGAACAAAAAGTCACTAAATTACCAAATAACCAACTCACCGAACCAGTAATGATCTACAGTAATAAAAACTAATTAAATTACATTAAAAATATACCTGATTATCTGAACCTGACGGTACAGCCTGATTGGAATGGATTAAGTTAAAGTTTTTATATGTTAAAGATTATTAACATGTATTAGTAGTTATCAATTTAAATACTTGAAATATACAAATAATATTAGCGTGACAAACGAAAAAATTATGAATAAGCGTGCGGGAAAGCGGACACAAAGGACAGCAGCCGAAGCAGTGCTCAAATGCGTGCACAACCACAGACAAGAGCGGTGCTATTTACTATTGTTAGTAGCAAGCTTCGATTTACTCTACAGAAAGCACTACTATAAAAGCTACTACGACCACAACGACAAAGAATGCTAGTGTCAATATACAACTATTTTACTAATACTACTACTACCACCACGACCACCACCACTACTAGTACTAGAAGTACAACTACTACTACTACTACTACTACTACTACTACAACTACTACTACTACCTACTACTACTTATACTACTACCTCTACCAATATCATTACAACTACTACCACTACTACTACTACCACTACTACTACTACTACTACTACTACTACTACTACTACTACTACTACTACTACTACTACTAACACTGCTACTACCACTACACCAGGGGATTACCGGAGTCAGCTTTTTAAAAGCGGATCCGCCAGCGTGAGCTGCGGGAGTTCGCAACAGATGCGGCCGGCCGACAGACTTAGCGGCCGACGCGGCTGAATAATTGGCCGAGGTTTTGCCAATCGGGGTGCTCTTCATCGCAGAGGCTGGCGTTGCAGGGGTCTAGAGGGATTAATTGAATGGAATTCGAGGCGTGGGATATTTTAGCTCTTTATACTCGTATTAAGTTCCATCGGAGGAACTACTGTTGGAGAACGTTTGTGGTAGCACATAAAAGTATGGGTAAACAGTGGGAGTAACTATGACTATCTGATAAACATAAAACGCCTCGCCAGCTTATCAAGACAAAATTTTAGGTAAACAGGAGTAACTATGACTATGTTGCCTCGTAATCTACTAACAGGAATTTTTACTTTGCTTACCTTGCACACCATCCTGCTGGAATTGTGAATGACCCGACGCTGCAGCGGGCTGGCCGGCTTCGAGCCAAATTGCAGCTCACGTCGCAGCGTTGTCTCGTGCTTCTCCATCCGACGCTTAGCTTCGTTCTCTTTCTCAGCTTGAGCGCGATGCTTCTCGGTTGACAGGAAGTCCTCGACAGCTTGACCGCGGACAGTCAGTGGGCTGGACTGGCCAGCTGCGGAAGCGGCCAGATTGACCAGTTCGGCCTCCTTAGCAGTCAGCACAGTCTGGGCTCGTTTTTTCTCGCGTTCAAGTCGAAGCAGCACGCCACCGCGGTTGTTCAGAACGGCTGGGTCTTTCAGGCGCTGCAGCAGAGTCTGGAGACTGTTCCAGCCCGCCTGGATGGGGCGCACGGTTGCTATGCGATTAAAGTTGCTAGTTATACTACTCCTACTGACTAACTAACTAACTAACTCACTACTAACTAACTAACTAACTAACTAACTAACTAACTAACTAACTAACTAACTGACTAACTAACTAACTGACTGACTGACTAACTAACTGACTAACTAACTAACTAACTAACTAACTAACTAACTAACTAACCATCTAACTGACTGATTAACTGACTGACTGACTAACTAACTAACTAATAACTAACTAACTAACTGACTGAATAACTGACTAACTAACTAACTAACTAACTAACTAACTAACTGACTGACTGACTGACTGACTAACTGACTAACTAACTAACTAACTAACTAACTAACCAACTAACTAACTAACTAACTAACTAACTAACTAACTAAATAACTAACCAACTAACTAACCAACTAACTGTCTAACTATTTTACTAACTAACTAACTGACTAACTAACTAACTAACTAACTAACTAACTAACTAACTAACTAACTAAATAACTAACCAACTAACTAACCAACTAACTGTCTAACTATTTTACTAACTAACTAACTGACTAACTAACCAACTAACTAACTAACTAACTAACTAACTAAATAACTAACCAATTAACTAACCAACTAACTGTCTAACTATTTTACTAACTAACTAACTAACTAACTAACCAACTAACTAACTAACTAACCAACTAACTAACTAACTAACTAACTAACTAACTGCTAACTAACTAACTAACTAACCAACTAACTAACCAACTAACTGTCTAACTATTTTACTAACTAACTAACTGACTAACTAACTAATTGACAAACTAACAGAGGCATCGCAGAGCCAATCAAACCCCAGCCTCACCTGCCAGTCAGCTACGCAGGTGTAAAAATCCGAGTGCCGATCGAACCGCTGGCGAAGTCGCGCAGCCTCGGCCTCGTGCCGATCCAGCAGCTCCTCTGTCCAGTCCTGCGAATCCAGCAGAGGCCGCAGCTGGTCCAGTTCGGACGGCGCCGCCAAGCAACGATCGCAAAGTTCGATGATTTCACGGCGACAATCGGCGATGCATTCGCGCAATTTCGGCACAACAAGCTGGCGCAGTCTGGACAGCTCAGCCTCCATGCGGCGCAGGGTGTCATGCGTTGGCGCCTGGCTGGCGGCCAGGCTCTCCCAGTACTGCCGCCCGGCGTCTGGACTGCAGCGATTTGGTTAACAAGTGCCGGGCCTTAGTAGGGTATACTATCTGCCCAGCTGTCTACTGTTCTCCGATCCCTATCCGTACCCATTTTATCTCCCTAGTTAACTCCGATCTCCCTACTCAGATCCCTACCCTACTCAGATCCCTACCCTACTCAGATCCTCTCCCTACCCTACTCAGATCCTCTCCCTACCCTACTTAGATCCTCTCCCTACCCTACTCAGATCATTTATCTACCCTACTGAGATCCCTACCCTACTCAAATCCTCTCCCTTACCCTACTCAGATCATTTATCTACACTACTGAGATCCCTACCCTACTCAGATCCTCTCCCTACCCTACTCAGATCCTCTCCCTACCCTACTCAAATCCTCTCCCTACCCTACTCAGATCCTTTATCTACCCTACTGAGGTCCCTACCCTACTCAGATCCTCTCCCTACCCTACTCAGATCCTTTCCCTACCCTACTCAGATCCTCTCCCTACCCTACTCAGATCCTCTCCCTACCCTACTCAGATCCTCTCCCTACCCTACTCAGATCCTCTCCCTACCCTTACACAATTCCTCTGCCTACCGTAGCCCACTCCTTTCCCTCCCTACACCTAGGTCTTTTATTGCCTTCCTAATATTAGTATACTTCAAACGAAAGTTGAAGTGAACCAACCTGTCAATCTGCAGTCTACGCCACAGAGTACGCATCTGAGCAATCGTACACAATAGCGCCAATCTCAAACGCATCGTATGCAACTTGCCAGTAAATTGATTCAACAATTGTTCCCGCTGTATAAGGCCGCACTGTTCGTCAATAATCCTATCTGGAGTTAGATTAGTCAGTTCCGCTGTCATCGCGGCTCGCTCAGCCCCAGCCGTAGCAACCGACAATTCCGCTAATAGCTCCGAGTGCAACTGACGAGCGGCCGCTAACTTATTAGTAACAGAATCTGACAGAGCCATCTCTTCGATGGCCTCGCCGCGGACCATGTCAACCATGAGATCGGACACCCAGCCAAGGATCACTGGCAGCCGTGACTCCAATTGGAATTGGGTAGTCATGCCCATTCTGCGCCAGATGCCCAGCAGTTCGTCACAGTTTGTATTGATTAGTTTGGCCATTTCAGATCGCATTTTCTGCCTGTTTTAAACAAAAAAATATATAGTAGCAAGTTTTTATCAAAGTTCAAGGCAGGATCAACATTTTTGGGGATTAGAATCCCACCTTAAATCAACTTTTTATTTTATAGATCCTATACAGGACTTATAAAATCTATGAAGATTTAATACAATCAAATTTAATCTATGATAATATAAAATTTAAAACTTGTAGCATGTGTAACAGCTTTGGCTCCCACATGGTATCCTTAGATTACAACAGTGTACTCAAAGGTATACACAGCAGGCTAAGAAGGCTGCCATTATATTTTATATCATCTGAGCAAACCAAAGAAATTAGTTTTTTAGTTTATTTTCATTAACTTTTTATTGATCATGTCCAACTTTTGCCATTTGTTCATAACCATTGTTTCACTTGCTATGTTTATAGTTGCTTGGTATTACCTCATTGAAGGAGCTAATAGTGCGAGATAAAGACAGTGCTTAAAAGATTAATTGATTATATTAAAAATTGAGGCTTGCCTTACTATCAAGGCTTGATAAAATAAATCAGAGAAATTTACAATGCGCACACATGTCTATAGTTACCTTGTGCTACCTGTTGAAAGTTTAGAAGCATGCCTAGGTGAAGGGCATTGACTAAGTTAGAGCGTGATTTAGAAATGCCTCAATGTGCTGATGAAATTTGATGGTTGGCAAGGGTCCTCTGAGGCAAAGTATACAAGGATATATCCTACAGATACTAGAATAACTAGATGGGCCACTCAAGCACATATTCAATACTTAGCAAAAACAGCCTTCTACTTTCAGTTCAGTAGCAAAGAAGAATACAGAAGCTATTTTTTTTAAGAATAAAGGCAGCTGAGATTACTTTGATAAGTTTAGAAGCCCAAGCTTGCAGACATAAACAGCTTGCTAATTGGTTCATCCATAATGTACATTAGCCATTGAAATGTACAAGGCAGATCTAGACTAGAACTGAGGAAGGTAAGAAAATTTGGATGGCAGGGTAGGGGTGGAGGTTTTGTATGGAGTTGAAAGGAAGCTTGGGGGTAAATAAATGAGCGTTGTCTTTAAAATACATTACAATGCTTGTTCAACTTAATACTGAACTGAAATTTGCTTGTATACAAATGTGCTAAGTGGCTTGTCTAGTTATTTTAGTATCTGTGGGATATACTAGGGTTTATTGAACTAGCAGTTACAGGAAAAATCTGACCTGGCAGAATTGTTGTCTATCTTGATGGTCCAGAGGGATGGCAAACTTGATTTTTGTTTAAGCTGTATAACAAAAAGTCAGTAACAAAATTTTTTTTTTCATTCTAATAAAAAACCATGCATATTTTAACATTATTGTATCCTAGGGGTTGCTTGCTTCTGCCCTCTAGAATAATCCACCGATGGTACCAAAGTTGTCCTAGGGCTTATTTCCTTCTTAACAATATCCCAGTGATGCCACTAGCTATAGTAGGCTAACTGTTCTATCTTCTAAAAACTATTTTACCAATGCCACCAAGTTGTACTAGTTCTAAAATTCTCTTTTATTAATCCTACTGCTGTATTTTACAATATTTCTTCTTCAAATAAGTCTGATAGCATTCTGGTAGCATTCTAAGTAATGTTCTAGTAGCATTCTAAGTAGCTCTCTGATAGCATTCTAAGTAGCTTTCTGGTAGCATTCTAAGTAGCTCTCTGGTAGCATTCTAAGTAGCTCTCTGATAGCATTCTAAGTAGCTTTCTGGTAGCATTCTAAGTAGCTCTCTAGTAGCATTTTAAGTAGCTTTCTGGTAGCATTCTAAGTAGCTTTTTGGTAGCATTTTAAGTAGCTTTCTGGTAGCATTCTAAGTAGCTTTTTGGTAGCATTTTAAGTAGCTTTGTGGTAGCATTTTAAGTAGCTTTCTGGTAGCATTCTAAGTTGTTTTGTGGTAGCATTCTAAGTAGCTTTCTGGTAGCATTCTAAGTAGCTTTGTGGTAGCATTCTGGTAGCATTCTAAGTAGCTTTGTGGTAGCATTCTAAGTAGCTTTGTGGTAGCATTTTAAGTAGCTTTGTGGTAGCATTCTAAGTAGCTTTGTGGTAGCATTCTAAGTAGCTTTGTGGTAGCATTCTAAGTAGCTTTGTGGTAGCATTCTAGTAGCATTCTGGTAGCATTCTAAGTAGCTTTCTAGTAGCATTTTTAGTAGCTCTTTAGTAGCATTTTGAGTAGCTTTCTGGTAGCATTCTAAGTAGCTTTGTGGTAGCATTCTAAGTTGCTTTGTGGTAGCATTCTAAGTAGCTTTGTGGTAGCATTCTAAGTAGCTTTGTGGTAGCATTCTAGTAGAATTCTAAGTAAGCATTCTGGTAGCATTCTAAGTAGCTTTCTAGTAGCATTTTTAGTAGCTCTTTAGTAGCATTTTGAGTAGCTTTCTGGTAGCATTCTAAGTAGCTTTGTGGTAGCATTCTAAGTAGCTTTCTGGTAGCATTTTAAGTAGCTTTCTGGTAACATTCTAAGTAGCATTCTGGTAGCATTCTAAGTAGCTTTGTGGTAGCATTCTAAGCAGCTTTCTGGTAACATTCTAAGTAGCTTTTTTGGTAGCAAGATCTTTTTTGGTAAAAAGATTGATGCATTTCTGCATCCTATGAAACCATGCTGCAAAACAGTCTTTCAATTCCACCTGAGTGACTGCTTCTAGCTCTGCTTTCAATGCCTCTTCAAGCTCCTTGCATGAGTCAAAGCACTTTCCCTTAAGATTCTGCTTGATCTTCAAAAAGAGAAGTCAGCTAGAGCAAGGTCGGGTGAGTAGGCTAGATATGGCAGCAGAGTCAGCTGAGTTGATGCCAGAAACTCCTGTGTCACCCTAGCTTGGTGAGCTAGAGTGTTGTTATAGTGCAAGAGAATGGCATGGTCTGCTCTTTGGCTGCTCTTGACAGAGGAACTCTAGCACTAGGGCAAGCAGACACTTGAGTACCAGTGACCAGTCACTGTGGCACCTTCCTTGAGTAGAATGGGCAGCAGGATGCCACACTGCTAGAAGAAGACTGCTGTCATGACCTTGCTAACACTTCTCTCATGTAGGAATTTGATAGGGGCGTCCTCTTTGAAGGCAATCCACTGCCTACTCTGGGATTTTGTCTCTGGGTCATAAAAGTAAATCCAAATTTCATCTCCTGTCAGCCCTATAGGAAAAAGTTGTAAAACAGTGGACAGTGTCCAGCGCACATTTGAAATTTTTCTAAAGCGCAGTGCGCACACAGGCGCATCGCCTGCGCGCTGCCCTTTCTTACTGGCTGCTGCTCTAGCAAATACATATACATGGAAATGGGTATAATACCTCTGTTGAAGGGGCTTATACACTTGTTATTTATTAAGCTTAGAGATGTTCCGAAAATTCAATTTCAATTTTCCAAAATTTGAAATTTTTAGAGCAATTTTCAATTTTGAAAAAAAAATTTAGAAGTGAAAATTTTGGTAGTGTCTAAAAAGTCGCTAAAATAAAACTACTTTCTACTACATATACATGTATTACTTTTGCTTAAGCAGTAAATTGAAAGTAAAGAAGTGTGTTCCTCATACTAAACTTGTTTTTCTGAATTATGATTTCGGGAAATTTCAATTTTGATTTTGGAAAGTTAGCGAATTTTGCTTTCGATGAAACTGCAGATCTTTTGGAACATCTCTAATAATCCTAAAGCGCGGTAAAATAGTTTGACTCTTTTCTGAAGTGCGCGTCTGCGGGTTTTAACATTTATTCTAATAGGGCCTGTCAGGATATTGTCAGGGCATTTTTCATTTGAAAACATGTGCTATATGGCACCTTGACTAAAAAACTTGTGTCATTTTGAAACTCAATGTGCCCATGAAATTTTTTTAAATTGTTTACTTGACATGCATTTAAAATGGTTTTAATTACATTTGTCACAAAATGTATATAAGCAAACAAAAAGAAATAAATGAAAAATTGAAATAAAAATAAAAAAGTTTTCAACATTTAAAACTCAAAAATCAAAAAAGAGGATATGCTAAATTGAAAATTAATATGTGCAAAGTAGCATCTAGCCTTCAAATAATTTGTGCCATTTGAAAAAAATGTCGCAGGAATACAAATTTTGCACAAAAAACCCTGGGATATTGTCCATCAATTTGAAGCCCTTGCATTGAATTTGTTGAGGATGAAGTTTGACAAACTCAACACAAGCTTGCATTTGGTCAAGTTTAAGTGGTGGGACACCTAGCGCGCAGACACTTTTCTCATGCCCAGATGATCATGCAAGATAGAAATGGGGCTTGAATCCAAAATCCTAACATGTTCTCCATTTTGCAAATAGTCACTTATTAATCTTTATCAAGCAGTTTTTGGACACTGACCATTGTTGCATTTGTAATGGCCAAATTTGGATGGCCTTTGCATTTGTCATCATCCAGCTCCAGGCAGCAAGAACAAAATCAGCCAAACCACTTGTATACCATCATCTAGGATGGGGCTTTATCACCAAAGGCTTTTTGAAACATCTGCAAGCACTCAGAGGCAGATTGGCCAAGTCGAAATTGAATAAGAATTGCAACTTTAAAGGAAGTTACTTTTTCCACAAACTTATTAAACAACCCTTGTATATACTAAAGATACCATAGTCTGGATCATTCTAAGTGCACAATGGAATGCCCCAAACCAAATATACAAATGCACACTAACAATAAACAAATGGATTCCAACACTAAAAAGTCCATAGCATATGCACCATAGTGCCACCAACATCATCTGTAGTTTATGTAACTTAGATGATGAAACTATATTGACCTTTGACAGTTTGATACAGTATGATAATCATTTTCTTTCTAGAAATTTCCCCAATAGAGTACAACTTAAATTCTAGACAGTTCTCTTACATAAACTAATTTCAATACTTATATTTATAAATATTTATTGTATAATTAGTTATAGTGAGTTAGCAATACAATTAATGCAGATCCAAAAGGAATGCATAGTTAATCTTTGTTTTGTTATAATGCACAGAATGTTCTAGAAGTTTCTAGCAATGCCTCCTGATGACTATAAATAAATGGTGCCCATTGTGAATAATCTTTACTTCTTCTACTGCCTGGCTTATATACAAACCAAATCAAATAAGAACCACCAGCTAGCACTTTCTATCCGCTTCATTTC
>NIVC01004498.1:0-44087 GCA_002269645.1 Macrostomum lignano
GGAGAGGAGAGGGAGGAGTGGAGAGGAGAGGAGAGTGAGAGAGGAGAGGGGAGAGGAGAGGAGAGGAGAGAGAGAGGGGAGAGGAGAGAGAAGAAGAGGAGAGACGGGAGAGAGGAGAGAAAGATAGAGAGGAGAGGAGAGGAGGGAGGAGAGGAGAGGAGAGGAGAGGAGAGGAGAGGAGAGGAGAGAGGAGAGGAGAGGAGAGGAGAGGAGAGGAGAAGGAGAGGAGAGGAGAGAGAGGAGAAGGGGAGGAGAGGAGAGAGGAGAGGGGAGAGGAGAGGAGAGGAGGGAGAAGAGAGGAGAGGAGAGGAGAGGGAGAGAGGAGAGAGGAGAGAGGAGAGGAGAGGAGAGGAAGGAGAGGAGAGAGAGAGGAGAGGGGAGAGGAGAGGAGAGGAGAGGAGAGGAGAGAAGGAGAGGAAGGAGAGGAGAGGAGAGGAGAGGGGAGAGAGAGGAGAGGAGAGGAGAGGAGAGGAGAGGAGAGGAGAGGAGAGGAGAGGAGAGGAGAGGAGAGGAGAGAGGAGAGGAGGGGAGAGGAGAGGAGAGGAAGAGGGGAAAGGGGAGAGAGGAGAGCTGAGAAGCGAATAAACCCTGAGCGGGCTGGATCGCGACATCTGACAGAGTGTGAAAGATTTGCTGTGACTGAGGCACAAAAAATCATCAATTATTTTCCCTGTCAAGTCAGCCCCACCTGTACAGATTGACGACAGCTGCATAGATCGAGTGTACATTCCATTGTACATTAAGTACGACCAACACTAAAATCTTTGTTTTTTCGCAAGCTAGACAGTTTTCTTCTCTAACCTCGTCCCCCACCTCAGCAACAAATCTGCATCCCAAGGATTTGTAAAGACAGTGGATGTTGTTGCAATTCAGCTTTTATGGATGAGAAAGAAAATTGTAAAATATTAAGCATTATTTTATTTTTTAAATCTTAGATGTAATTGGAATCCTGTATGGCGCTGAGGGAACAACAAGTTACTGGGACGTTGAGAAGGCAGTCATGTCAAAATGCAATGCAATAGTTATACATGCATTATCACAATCCAACGCAATGCAATGTAATCAAATCACAAATCACTCAATAACTGGAGTAAATACAAATTTCAAATTTCATCATTTCAAACCAAATAGTTTAAGAAGGTATTCGCAACCTTAACTGAAGTTTATTTAAGTACTTAAAACACTAATTTAAAGCAGAAATATATCATAGCACGATTTATTTGTTTAAATATTCTATTACAGAACTTATAGCAAATGTTTCATTGGACTTTGCACTATTGCCGCAAACATTAACAGCGATTTATAAAATTTTCGTATAATCACACTATATTTTCAAACGTTAAAGGAAAATTTGTTTTCTTAGAAAGGTGTCATTATAACAATAAAACTTTCTAAACGATGTCTCAGCAGATGATTCGTTTTTTGCAATCGATGTTCGATGTTGCAATTAGGCAGCGAACCGCGAGCCAAATCGGCTTTAAACTGAGCCTCACACTTGGCCAGAAGCTCGGGCCCAGTCAGGATGTCAATGCCAGTCATGGCCAGGGCCTTGGCCTGAGCCAGAGTATACGGCTGGGCCTCCGGTAGGTTAACAAATCGTGTGAACTCCACGCTATGGTTGGGCGCGTCGCCGCCCATGTAGAACATGGGATGGATTGCCGGCACAGTGTAACTAACGTTGCCCATATCTGTTGAACCCGACGGCAGTTCCGTGATGCCAACGTGTTCAACACCTAGAGCGGTCAGATTGGCGCTATAGGCAGCTCCGAGTGGCGCGTTGCAGATGACGCTGCTGTAGCCGCGGCTTATGTCCTCGATGCTGCATTCGCAGCCGGAGGCGACCGCGCCAGCCCGGAGGCAGGCTTCAACTCGAGCTCGGAGTACGGCCAGTTCGCGATCGCTAGGACAGCGGACGAAATAGTCTGACGAAATTGATGTTGAAAGAAACATTGTTTCGGATCGAAGCAGATTTAAGGTGTCAACTTCTAAACAATAACTAAAACGTAATACGTAATACGTCAAGAAAGCCATAGAATTTAAAGTGCAAGTTCAGCTTCAACCATGACAGATGGTTTCTGCATCAAGAGGCTTTAGCACCGCTTTGGCACCAAGAGGCTTTGGCACCAAGGGCCTTTAGCACCAAGGGGCTTTAGCACCAAGGGGCTTTAGCACCAAGGGGCTTTAGCACCAAGAGGCTTTAGCACCAAGAGGCTTTAGCACCAAGAGACTTTAGCACCAAGAGGCTTTAGCACCAAGGGGCTTTAGCACCAAGGGGCTTTAGCACCAAGGGGCTTTAGCACCAAGAGGCTTTAGCACCAAGAGGCTTTAGCACCAAGATACTTTAGCACCAAGAGGCTTTAGCACCAAGGGGCTTTAGCACCAAGAGGCGAGGCTTTAGCACCAAGAGGCTTTAGCACCAAGAGACTTTAGCACCAAGAGGCTTTAGCACCAAGGGGCTTTAGCACCAAGAGGCTTTAGCACCAAGAGGCTTTAGCACCAAGGGGCTTGGGCACCAAGAGGCTTTAGCACCAAAGGGCGCCAGCACCAAGGGGCGCCAGCACCAAGGGGCGCCAGCACCAAGGGGCGCCAGCACCAAGGGGCGCCAGCACCAAGGGGCGCCAGCACCAAGGGGCGCCAGCACCAAGGGGCGCCAGCACCAAGGGGCGCCAGCACCAAGGGGCGCCAGCACCAAGGGGCGCCAGCACCAAGGGGCGCCAGCACCAAGGGGCGCCAGCACCAAGGGGCGCCAGCACCAAGGGGCGCCAGCACCAAGGGGCGCCAGCACCAAGGGGCGCCAGCACCAAGGGGCGCCAGCACCAAGGGGCGCCAGCACCAAGGGGCGCCAGCACCAAGGGGCGCCAGCACCAAGGGGCGCCAGCACCAAGGGGCGCCAGCACCAAGGGGCGCCAGCACCAAGGGGCGCCAGCACCAAGGGCGCCAGCACCAAGGGGCGCCAGCACCAAGGGCGCCAGCACCAAGGGGCGCCAGCACCAAGGGGCGCCAGCACCAAGGGGCGCCAGCACCAAGGGGCGCCAGCACCAAGGGGCGCCAGCACCAAGGGGCGCCAGCACCAAGGGGCGCCAGCACCAAGGGGCGCCAGCACCAAGGGGCGCCAGCACCAAGGGCGCCAGCACCAAGGGGCGCCAGCACCAAGGGCGCCAGCACCAAGGGGCGCCAGCACCAAGGGGCGCCAGCACCAAGGGGCGCCAGCACCAAGGGGCGCCAGCACCAAGGGGCGCCAGCACCAAGGGGCGCCAGCACCAAGGGGCGCCAGCACCAAGGGGCGCCAGCACCAAGGGGCGCCAGCACCAAGGGGCTTTAGGATCAAGGGCTTTAGGATCAAGGGGCTTTAGGATCAAGGGGCTTTAGGATCAAGGGGCTTTAGGATCAAGGGGCTTTAGGATCAAGGGGCTTTAGGATCAAGGGGCTTTAGGATCAAGGGGCTTTAGCACAAGGAAACAACAGGGGGCCTTACATCATCAGTATTCAATGGTAACTGCACCATTTGACGTTCAGCAAACATTATTTTCAGCAGACAATTTAACAGAGTTACGTTGAATAACTTTTATCAAATCGACTCACCCAGCACAGCTCGCTCAGGGATGATATTGGGCCGCTGGCCGCCCTCCTTCACGATGCCGTGCACCCGCCACTCCGGCCGCATCTGCTGCCGCAAGTTCGACACGCTCTGGTAGGCCGTCACGGCCGCGTCAAGGGCGTTGAGGCCCTCCCAGGGCGAGCCGGCAGCGTGGGACGCCTTGCCGGTGTACGTTGCTCGGAGGAAAGCCACACTGAGGTGCGGCACGTGCACTGCCGTCAGCTTGTACGGGTGCGCCATGAGGGCCACGTCAACGTCTTTGAAGAAGCCGGCCTCAATAAAGTTGATCTTTCCGCCGTAGTGCTCCTCTGCCGGCGTCCCGAGCACCGTGACCCTGCCGGCCACGCCGCCCGCCTCCATGGCCGCCTTGATGCCCAGACCGGCACCCACCGCCACCTCGGCGATCAGGTTGTGTCCGCAGGCGTGCCCGATGCCCGGCAGAGCGTCGAACTCGCACATCACGGCGATGTGGGGCCGCCCGGCGCCAGCAGACCCGAACTCGGCCTTGAACCCGGTGTCCAGCACGAAGTGCCGCGTCACGCTGAAGCCCGACGACTCCAGCGTCTCCGTCAGCAGCTGGTGCGCCATTCGCTCCTCCAGCGCCAGCTCCGGGTTCTGCCACAGGCGGGAACTGACGCCGAGCAGCAGCTCGCGCGACTCGTCGATCTTGGCGGCCGCGACATCCTTCAGCTGCTGCGGATTCATCAGAGCAGTCGCTGAAATGCGGTTGGTAGAAAACCTGAGACAATGAGACCTGTAGCGGAATAACGGACTAAAGAAACTGTATCTCGCTACTAACAAGTAAGCAGAAATAACCTGAAAATACATATTTGAGAGCGAAAACGCCTGGAACTGGAAAAATGTTCAATTATGTATATTTAGGACTATCAAATAGTTCTATTGGAATTAGTCCACTTAATTCAAATTACGATTAAAACAGTTTTCATGAGGATATTTTCTCGATTGCTTCATGATAAAATATAAACATTGCAATTCAGTAATTTTTTAGCAAAAAAGACTTTAATAAAGCTTTCGTACCAACTATTTTGGTTAGAAAAATTTGCACTAGGCAACGAAAAAACACATTTTCGAGTTTCCCATCACAATCAGCTCCAGCCACAGGTGCTCAGCTCATCCTTGAGTCTCCCATTACCCTCAGCTCATCCTTGAGTCTCCCATCATCCTCAGCTCATCCTTGAGTCTCCCATCACCCTCCGCTCTAGCCACAGATGTTCAGCTCATCCTTGAGTCTTCCATTACCCTCAGCTCTTCCTTGAGTCTCCCATCACCCTCCGCTCATCCTTGAGTCTCCCATCACCCCCGGCTCTTAGCCGTAGATGCTCAGATCCTCATGAAAAGTTTCCCAGCATCGCTGCACCAGCGCAGGCTCCGTGAGCACATCGATGCCGGTCATCGCCAGAGCCTTGGCCTGCTCCAGGACGTAACGCTGCGCCTCAGCAGCTCCGGCCAGCACCGCAAATCCCGCACTATGCGTGGCAGCGTCGCCACCGATGAAGAACATCGGATGAATGGACGGCACCTCGTAGCTCACATTGCCCATGTCGGTTGAGCCGGTGGGCTCCGGGTACAGCTGAGTGTGCTCAACACCCAGAGCTCTCAAGTTCGCACTGTAGGCGCCAGCAAGAGCGCGATTGGGAATCACATTCTTGTACTCAGGTTCCGACTCTGAGATGAGGCACTCGCATCCGGTTGCCATGGCAGCCGCATGCATGCATTGCTTCACTTTGTTGAGCAGCAGTTGCGAGTCGCCGCCAGTTGAAGCTCGGGTGCAGTACTCTGGAAGTTGAAGCGTTTGCTGCGTCACCAAGATGCAAGAGCTTAGTTTTGCACTTTTAATCCGCACTACAGATTGCACTAATAACCTGACCTAGCACAGCTCGCTCAGGGATGATGTTGGGCCGCTGGCCGCCCTCCTTCACGATGCCGTGCACCCGCCAGTCCGGCCGCATCTGCTGCCGCAGGTTCGACACGCTCTGGTAGGCCGTCACGGCCGCGTCAAGGGCGTTGAGGCCCTCCCAGGGCGAGCCGGCCGCGTGGGACGCCTTGCCGGTGAAGATAACCTCAATACTACTCAGACTCAAGTGAGCGCTGTGTACCGTTGTCATGCGGTCTGGATGCGCCATCAGAGCGACGTCAACGTCTTTGAAAAAACCCGCATTGATCATGTTGATCTTGCCGCCCTGTGCCTCCTCTGCCGGCGTCCCGAGCACCGTGACCCTGCCGGCCAGGCCGCCCGCCTCCATGGCCGCCTTGATGCCCAGACCGGCACCCACCGCCACCTCGGCGATCAGGTTGTGTCCGCAGGCGTGCCCGATGCCCGGCAGAGCGTCGAACTCGCACATCACGGCGATGTGGGGCCGCCCGGCGCCAGCAGACCCGAACTCGGCCTTGAACCCGGTGTCCAGCACAAAGTGCCGCGTCACGCTGAAGCCCGACGACTCCAGCGTCTCCGTCAGCAGCTGGTGCGCCATTCGCTCCTCCAGCGCCAGCTCCGGGTTCTGCCACAGGCGAGAACTGACGCTGAGCAGCAGCTCGCGCGACTCGTCGATCTTGGCGGCAGCGACATCCTTCAGCTGCTGCGGATTCATCAGAGCAGTCGCTGAAAATGCAGTCATGTAAACTAATAGTACTCGTAACTGATATTAAGCTAGGTAAACTTCAGAAGTAAAAAAAATATTAGATCAGAAGACAAAAAAAACAAATTGAAAGTTTCATACAGGTATTAATACGAGCCCCTCAGCAACATTGAAAGTTTCCACCCTAGCGCGCGAAGGGTCAACGTTTTGGTGGGTGGAGATCTTTGTGGTTTGAGCCATAGACAAATATATAATCCGGATTCGAACGAAGCAAAGGAACAGCAAAGAGCAAGTGCACTCCAACCGATGCAGGGCTACATTCCTGTTACTAGGCAGTGCTGTCGGATTCGCCTTCAAAGGAGTCGTCAAAGGAGTGAGCACCACGCTGCTCGTTTCTCTGCACTTGATCTGCAGTTTGCGGATTGCTGTGTGCGACCGCCCAATTTGGCTAGCAACAGCTCGGATGGACATCCCAGCGTCCAGCATGCCAATGGCCCGCGCTCGTATCAGGTCGGTCATTTGGCGAACCATTGCGTTCGGTTGCGAACGTGGATTTTAGACTCCTTTAAGCAGCTGCTGTCTGCTCCATGTGACTGTTTCCTTCGAGCTGTCTGGCGTCATGACCCAAGTTTTTGTCTATGGCCCAAGTGCGTGTTGACGAAATCATCAATCGTCTATGGCACTTGACGAAATCATCAATCGTCTATGGCACAAGTGCGTGTTGACGAAATCATCAATCGTCTATGGCACAAGTCTGGCGACAAAAACCATTTTTGAAACTGGCTGGCGCGAGGGTGGAAACTTTTCAATGTTGCTGAGTGTAGAGCCGGGGTAGACCAGCTCAGCGGTAAAAGCGTCCGACCCTTCGCGGCCACATTCATTTGGGGCTTGTGTGTGCAAGAAGGGGGAGTTTGTCCTGCGATTTACAGCCACGAGGACCAAAGACCACCCTGTGGAACATTATATATTAGACTATGATTTAAAATACGAGATCCTTTAACGAGCTAGTGGAGAAAAAGTTAAAACAGCATAAAATATTGTAAATTACAGCTTGCGGCTGCATGAAAGTCATTTAATTAGGGTTAGGACATAAATGGTAAAGTTTTTAACATTGACAGAGAAAGAACATTGCTAGTAGAACTAATTATACAGCTTTGATGGCCTTTCCAGATAACTTTTGACAACCAAACTGACTATCCTCAATACGCTGCCTGCGAGGGGCCCCGGCTGCGTGTTGCCCTAGTTTATGAACCATAGACTGCAAGTGATAAAAAGCTACCCACATTGAGAATCGATCGTTTTATTACTTTCCATGGTTCATAGACTATGGCAAGAAGCAGCCAAGACCCCTCGCAGGCAGCGTATGCAGGATTCTCAGTTAGGCTGACAAAAGCTATAGTAGCGTTGTATGTTGGCAAAGCACTACCGGGTGAGGATTTACCATAGACATTCTCGGCTTTTTGTACGGAAATTTAATCTCGAATTATCTGCAGTTAAAGGACCCACTCCATCCATTTAGATAGAATAATTGCCATCCCAGTGGTCTGCTTTCCCAAATTGATTCTAATTACTCAGCCACAAAATTAGTACATAAAAATTTATATTAATGCACGTTAGTAGCTATATGGGTTAAAGATTTTTGTAAAAATCTAGTTACAAAATTGCGTAGAACAATATCTCTAGCATGGAAAACTGTAGTAGTCTTAAAATCGTAGAAAGACCCTGGCCTACACTCGCCAGTTCGCAATTCATATATTTTTTTTACAAATAGTTGTATCAAAATCAAATGAAAACGGTACCCAGGCCAAGCAGCGTCCCGGAGTCACTTGCGTTGTCCCAGAGTCGTTTCAGATGACATGGGTAAAATTGGAAAGAAGAGACTCCAAACGACTCTAAAACGACGAGATGTCACGGTACAAGTCGCCAAAAGTCAGCAAAGAGTTATGCAAGAGTCATTTTAAAGCAGCATTATATTGTCCGCGACTTTGGGGCAACGCAAGTGACCAGCTGGGACGCTTTTACGACTCTGGGGGCCCCCGTAGAGTCGTATCTAGGGCGAGCTAGAGTCGTTTTAGAATCACTGAGTTGCGTCACATAGTAAAATAGAATCTTATTTCGCATTTATAACAACTCGATTGTCTATTTAGTGTACTAGACCCGTTAAAACGTTACCATGACAAGAATCGCTAAAGAGTCATTGCAAACAACTCTCTAGTGACTTTAGTGACTCTGTGGCAACTCTGGTGACTTTTTAACGACTCAAACGACTGCAATGCGACGGAGAGGCGACTTTTGCGTTAGTTGCAGAACCGTAAAAGTGTTGGCGCTGAACTTTCTCTAGAGATGTGACTCTGATTCATCAAGTGACTCTATAGTGACTCTAGAACGTCTCAAACACGACTCTACGGCCCCAGAGTCGTTTCAGGGTCGCAGGTAATAAAACGCTCCAAAGCGTTTTATTGGATTGGCGATTCTTGAGCGGCTTGACTTTTTGGCGGCTTGTACCGTAATATCTTGTCGGTTTAGTCGTTTAGAGTCACTTCTTTCTTATTTTACCTGTGTCATCTGCAACAACTCTGAAACGAATATGGGGCGACGCAAGTGACTCTGGGCCTAGGTGCTGTTCTCATCGGGTAGGCCAAGAAGCATCCCAGACTCAGTTGCTTCTCCCAGAGTTGTTTCAGAGTCAGTTTGTGCAGATAATAGATAAAATAAGAAAAAAGTGACCTCTAGACGACTCTAAAACGACGAGATGTCACGGTACAAGTCGCCAAAAAGTTGTAAAAGAGGCAGTCGCCTACGAGTGAGAGTCAATTTGAAGTGTTTTATTGTCTGCGACTCTGGGGCGACGCAAGTGACCTATGACGCTTTTAAAATGACACTGGGGCCGCAGAGTCAGATCTGAGGCGTGCTGGAGTCGCCGTAGAATCACTGAGTTGCGTCACTTAGTAAATTGAATCGACGTGTAGTGTACTTAGGTCAAACTCTGACACAACGACTCTTGGACGGCTTTTTGCGAATCTTTTACAATTCTGCAACTGGTTTGAGCCTTATCTGTCGCACCACAGTCGTTTGAGTTGTTTGCAGTGACTCTAGCGATTCTGGTGACAGTAACCTTTTCAATGTGAAACGTTATGCAGGAAACTATCTTGAAAACCAACTTCTTTTAGCTGTCCAAGAACTCCTAGTAAACATAGCGCTAAAAGTCCTTCAGCCTGGCCATATCGGCTCGAAAACCTTCCCAGATCTGTTCGAGCACGCCAGGCTGCGTCAGAATATCGATGCCAGTCATAGCCAGCGCCTTGGCCTGAGTCAGGGCGTGCGGCTGAGCAGCTGGGTCGCCAGCCAGCTCAGCAAAATCGCGTGTGTGAATAGCCGCCTGGCCACCAACTGAGAACATTGGATGAACTGACGGCACCTCGTAGCTCACGTTGCCCATGTCTGTGGAGCCGATAACCGCATCTGGCTCTGATTCTAGGAAAGGCTCATTCAATCTGACCAAGTTCTTCGTGTAAAATTTAATCAAAGACTCGTTGGTTATCAAGTTACTGTTGGCGTGTCCGTTTATCTCGGACTGCCAACTGCAGCCAGTGGCGAGAGCGGCAGCGTCAAAGCAGGCATCCACTTTGCGACGCAAAACGGCGAGTTCTTTGTCTGTTGGAGCGCGGATGTAGTACTCTGCGGGAGAGCAGGTACATCTGGGATAGGCAAACTTTCGTTTGGAGTGTCTATTTATCTGTTTGGATGATTGATTCGAACTTTAAAACGGCCCTTTTAGGGCTATTATCGCTTTGTGATTTTAACTGTAAAATGGCCTTTCTGGGACTCTACTTGCTTTGTGATTTTATATGCAAAGTGTAAATAAAAATTCCTAAATGTCGACAACTTCTAGAATGAAAACCCTGTAATGACAATCAAACTTAGAGGGGTTGGAAATATATGGTGCGCACTTGAAGCATTTAGTTTTGTAAATCAGGAAAACAGGGACTCTTTTATGTACTATGTCCAATGCATCTTGATGAGTCACCTGGTAAGACATTGACCGCGAGAGAGTGGCAACAGGTCAATTCCGCTGTGAAAGACTAACCGCCCTGATCTGAGGTAGAAATACAATGGGGCGCTTTTATACAAGACCTAAAAATCGCATCGCCGAAAGTCAAATTAGAACGGTCAATTCACAAGACCTGAACTTCACAAGACCTAAACTTCACAAGATCCTAACTTCATAGGACCTAAACTTCACAGGACCTGAACTTCATAGGACCTAAATTTTACAAATCCAAAAACTTTACAAGACCTAACATTCACAGAACCTAAATTTCATAGACCCAAAACTTGACAGGACCTAAACTTCAGAGAAACTAAACTTCATAAGACCTAAACTGTATAGGACCTAAATTTCACGAGACCTATACATCACAGGACTTAGGATTCACATGGCTTTCTTTTTCTACTATTAGTAGGCAATGCTAGGCATGTAAGATTCGATAAAAATCAAAGGGACATGACTTATTTTTAAACCGGATCATCGCGTACCCAGCACAGCTCGCTCAGGGATGATGTTGGGCCGCTGGCCGCCCTCCTTCACGATGCCGTGCACCCGCCAGTCCGGCCGCATCTGCTGCCGCAGGTTCGACACGCTTTGGTAGGCCGTCACGGCCGCGTCAAGGGCGTTGAGGCCCTCCCAGGGCGAGCCGGCAGCGTGGGACGCCTTGCCGGTGAAGGTGACGTCGAATGCCTGGATGCTAAGCGCACGCGGACGAGCCACAGTCAGCTTGTAGGGGTGCGCCATCATTGCGACGTCCACATCGGTGAAGAATGCCGATCTGCACAGTGTTCAGCGGCGTGTGACATGCGCTTCTTAGTCGTTTAAACTTAAAGAGTCGTTTAAGCGTCATTGCAGTTGACATAAGTAAAATAGGAAAGAGTCTCTAAATGACTCTAAAACGATGAGATGTTCCGGTACAAGCCGTCAAAAAGTCATTAACGAGTCCGTCAAGATTCATGAATTACCTTCAAGCATTTTATTGCCTCTAGGGCGACGCTGGAGCAACGTTATAACGACTCTGGGGTCGTAAAGTCGTGTTTGAGGCGTGCTAAAGTCGCTGTAGAGTCACTGAGTTGCGTTTGAAGCGCAATTGCATCGCATGATGAATTGAGCCGCATCTCTAGCAATAGTAAGCGCCAACACGATTCTTGTATGACTCTTGCGCAACTCTTTTACGGTTCTGCAACTGACGTAACGCGCTAATTGTGACGCAAAAGTCGCCTCTCCGTCGTATTGCAGTCGTTTGAGTCGTCAAAAGTCACAAGAGTTGCCGCAAAATCACTAGCAATGGCTCTTTAGCGATTCTTGTCATGGTAACGTTTTTAACGGGAAAGTACGAGTAGCATTGCGATAGTATCCGAATACAATGATAAAAACCATCGAGATTGAATTTCTTAGAATGTGCCGCTTCAAAAATAACACCAAGATTAAGTGTCCGAATTTTGCGCACACACTTCTTTTCCTGTCACAGTACCAGTATGTCATAACCTCTATGTTCTAAAACTATTATCGATAATTACTGTTTCTTATTAAAGTCATATAAATTCTTCACAACTCACTGAACCAACAGAGCAAGATATATTACAGAGAAAATGCTATTGACTAGATTCCGTGCGTGGCCCCACCAAGTCTTAGTAGTCGCACCTGATCATGTCGATCTTTCCGCCGTGTGCCTCCTCTGCCGGCGTCCCGAGCACCGTGACCCTGCCGGCCAGGCCGCCCGCCTCCATGGCCGCCTTGATGCCCAGACCGGCGCCCACCGCCACCTCGGCGATCAGGTTGTGTCCGCAGGCGTGCCCGATGCCCGGCAGAGCGTCGAACTCGCACATCACGGCGATGTGGGGCCGCCCGGCGCCAGCAGACCCGAACTCGGCCTTGAACCCGGTGTCCAGCACGAAGTGCCGCGTCACGCTGAAGCCTGACGACTCCAGCGTCTCCGTCAGCAGCTGGTGCGCCATTCGCTCCTCCAGCGCCAGCTCCGGGTTCTGCCACAGGCGGGAACTGACGCCGAGCAGCAGCTCGTGCGACTCGTCGATCTTGGCGGCCGCGACATCCTTCAGCTGCGCGGCTCCATCGGGACAGCGGCGAGTAAGCCGCTGAAAGTTGGTCAACACAATTTTGTGCCAGAGAACCGCAACTGTGCCTGCATGCAGTGACAGCCAGTGGTAACATGTGCAGTACCACAGGGTCTATCTATGCAGTTCATGCAACGTATAACGTGTGCTACAAAAACACACAGGCCGTTCTGTGGGAATCGGAACTTGCAAGTATTTGGTTTTACGAGTGTCTGTACTCTGTAGATAAAGATATCTAGATAAAACAAAGCCAGCGGAATGAGTGCCCCGCACCGAAGCTACAGTGCTTGGCATAATCGAAATGACACACGCATTCAAGAGAATCGAGGCAAGTTGCAAGTATTGAATATTAGTCAAGTTTTCTGATATCTTTAACGTTTCAACCTTAGTAGGCAGTTGGAGGAACTGACACGTGAAATGTATTAGCTTTTATTGAAATCATAAAATTGCAGTTACTATTTCAAAGCCAAAGATCAATACATATTAAATAACGGTTTTCGAAAGAAACTCTGAGCGTAACAAAGTTTATCTTAGTCACCACGAGAATTGTTAGTATCTTAGAGACTATGGGATTCCCGAATCAGATGAGTCTTGGCATCTCCGGGATTCCCTAAGGAGTCTTGGCATCTTCGGGATTCCCCAATGCGTCTTGGCATTTCCGGGATTCCCCAATGCGTCTTGGCATTTCCGGGATTCCCCAACAATTCTTAGCATCTCCGGAATTTCCCAAGGAGTTTTGGAATTTCCGGGATTCCCCAACGAGTCTTGGCATCTCCGGGATTCCTCAATAAGTTTTGACATCTCTGGGATTCACCAATGAGCTTTGGCATCTCGGGATTTCCCAATGAGTCTTAGCATCTCCGGGATTCCCCAAATGAGTTTTGGCATCTCCGGGATTCCCCAATGAGTCTTGGCATCTCGGGATTCCCCCAATGAATCCTGGATCCTGGCATCTCTGGGATTTCCCAAAGAGCATTGGCATCCCATTCCCCAATGAGTCTTGGCATCTCCGGGATTCCCCAATGAATCTTGGCATATCTGGGATTCCCCAATGAATCTTGGCATATCTGGGATTCCCCAATGAGTCTTGGCATCTCCGGGACTCCCCAATGAGCTGTCTTGGCATCTCAGCAACTCTTTAAGCCTCGAAATTAATCATTATTAGCAATGGCTTTAAAGAATAAATAGAATTAACACTAACTTCGACATCTCATCACGTAAACATTTTAAGCTCATAATGCAAGCAAAGTTTAAGTACTGCCTTTTTGATAAGAACATTTTAATCCTTTAGAACAAATAATTTAGGTCGAAAAAATCCATCTAAAACTCGATTCGAATATTTTTTTATTAATTAGATGTACTTTCCAATCGTCAGGCCTTTGACATTGGCGTTAGCCCCCATGGGATTTCACAACCCGCCAGCCCCAAATGAATGTGGGGCTCACGCCATGAAAAGTTCTAAATGTACTTCACAAATAGACCCTTCATTTCGACACGAAAGTTTTTTGAAAGATTCCTTAACCTAGCTAATCTGCTAGTAAATTATAACAATAAATAAACGAAGCCAGAAGAGAACAGCCAAGTGACCAATCAAAAAATTTTTTCAGAAGAAAATCCAGATGGTTCAATCGCACCTGGAACACCATTTCAGACAATTTTTCAACCACCATAAATTCCCAATTTTTTTATCTGTGCAGCGCATAATTTTGCAAAAAAATTGATCTCACTTGATATAAACGATTTGCAAAACAATTGTGCTTTAAATTTCACAATACACACATACACACGATATAGAAGTGATATTTGAAGATTTTTTAAAATTAAAAAAAATCACAAAACATAAACACAGAGGCAGAGAGATGCGCAATTCAAAACTATGCGAGTTGAAGTAATAGCCGCAAATAACAAAAAATGCCAACACCATTCACAATACAATATTATGAAGTCATAACAGATTTAGGATTACTATAATAGAAATCGAATGGTTCAGAGACAGATTATATAATTATTAATTAGTATGGGAATTTATCAACACCCACAACAGTACAATATAAAGGTACTGAGTACACAAAACAAAAACATTTCTTCGTCATGTTTTGACATGTTGATTTCTCTGACACATTAGTGACATCAGTGACACAACAGTGACATTAGTGACACACTAAGTGACATTAGTGACACACTACGAGTAAGTGACATCAGTGACACACAGTGACATTAGTGACACACTAAGTGACATCAGTGACACACAGTGACATTAGTGACACACTAAGTGACATCAGTGACACACAGTGACATCAGTGACACACTAAGTGACATCAGTGACACACTAAGTGACATCACTGACACACTCAAGTGACACATCAATGACACATCAGTGACTTCAGTGGCACAGCAATGACTTCAGTGACATTAGTGACACACTAGTGATATCAGTGGCATAGCAGTGACACATTAGTGACATCAGTGGCATAGCAGTGACACATCAGTGACATAAGTGAAACAGCAGTGACACATTAGTGGCATCAGTGAAACAGCAGTGACACATTAGTGACATCAGTGAAACAGCAGTGACACATTAGTGACATCAGTGAAACAGCAGTGACACATTAGTGACATCAGTGAAACAGCAGTGACACATTAGTGACATCAGTGAAACAGCTGTGACACATTAGTGACAACAGTGACACAACAGGGACATCAGTGACACAGCAGTGACATCAGTGACACAGCAGGGACATCAGTGACACAGCAGGGACATCAGTGACACATTAGTGACATCAGTGACACAGCAGGGACATCAGTGACACAGCAGGGACATCAGTGACACAACAGGGACATCAGTGACACAGCAGTGACATCAGTGACACAGCAGTGACATCAGTGACACATCAGTCAGACGCCCATATCCGGCTGCGGTATGCACAAATTGTAGTGCACATCGGATTTAAAAAACGAGGCGGATTTCCAACCGCACCAGCCGTCTTTGCTGAGCTGCTTGGCGTCCGTCTCGGAGCCGGTGTAGTGCGGATCCAGCACTAGCCAGCGCACCTCGCCGCTGGCCTCGTTCAGACTGCAGCCAAGCAGAGTGTGGGCGTACTGGCCGCCGCCAATCATCACCGGGCAGCCGATGGTTTCGAAATGATGCAACAGCAGACGGGCCTGGCATTGTGTTGCAGCATGAGATGAAGAGGGCAGTGAGCTGCTTCTTGTATAGTGGCTGTGCTAATCTGTCTGGCTAACTGCTCCCTAATCTGGCTATCTGCTCCATAATCTGTCTGGCTATCTGCTCCCTAATCTGGCTATCTGCTCCCTTATCTGTCTGGCTATCTGCTCCCTAATCTGGCTATCTGCTCCCTAATCTGGCTATCTGCTCCCTAATCTGGCTATCTGCTCCCTTATCTGTCTGGCTATCTGCTGCCTAATCTGGCTATCTGCTCCCTAATCTGGCTATCTGCTCCCTTATTTGTCTGGCTATCTGCTCCCTAATCTGGCTATCTGCTCCCTAATCTGGCTATCTGCTCCATAATCTGTCTGGCTATCTGCTCCCTAATCTGGCTATCTGCTCCCTTATCTGTCTGGCTATCTGCTCCATAATCTGTCTGGCTATCTGCTCCCTAATCTGGCTATCTGCTCCATAATCTGTCTGGCTATCTACTCCATAATCTGTCTGGCTATCTGCTCCCTAATCTGTCTGGCTATCTGCTCCATAATCTGTCTGGCTATCTGCTCCCTAATCTGTCTGGCTATCTGCTCCCTAATCTGTCTGGCTATCTGCTCCATAATCTGTCTGGCTATCTGCTCCATAATCTGTCTGGCTATCTACTCCATAATCTGTCTGGCTATCTACTCCCTAATCTGTCTGGCTATCTGCTTCCTAATCTGTCTGGCTATCTGCTCCCTAATCTGGCTATCTGCTCCCTAATCTGGCTTTGTTTTCTAATCTGGCTATCTGCTCCCTAATCTGGCTACCTACTCTAATCTGGATATCTGCTCCCTAATCTGGCTATCTACTCCCCAATCTGGTCCCATTTTCAAATTCGAAAGATCAGGAAGAAGCTCATGAAAGACCTCACCTGTTCAGGCAGGTCAACACCCCGAGACACGTGCACCAGACGGGCGGCAACTCCGGTTAAACTTTTCAACGCGTAGGACAGTTCCACAGCGCCAAGCCACTGCCTAGATCCGATCAATGACTTCGGCTTGTCGCCCAGATCAACCAAGGCTCGTTGGATTGCTTCGTGTTTAGGCACGGGAGCGTCTATAACACCGCGACGGCGCAACCAAGACACGATGGTTTGCAGAGATCTGTGGAGAGGATTATTTTTCCCGTCGGAAAAATGGAGTATCGAAAATATGAATTGTCGGAGTTATGAATTTCTGAGGATATAAAGAGTCGGAGATGTGAAGTGTCGGAGATCAGAAGTGTCGGAGATCTGAATTGTCGGAGATCAGAAGTGTCGGAGATCTGAATTGTCGGAGATCAGAAGTGTCGGAGATCTGAATTGTCGGAGATCAGAAGTGTCTGAGATCTGAATTGTCGGAGATCAGAAGTGTCGGAGATCTGAAGTCGGAGATCGGAGTCGAAGACATGAAGTTGGAGACAAGAAGTCGGAGATATGAAGTGTCGCAGATATGAAATTGGAGATGTGAGTTGTCGGAGACATGAAGTCGGAGATAGTCCATTCAAATTCAACAAGACCAACCTGTAGGCGCAGCCCCAGCCGGAGTCGTGGAAGCCGCAGCTGCCATAGTGATAATAAGCATAATCTCCTTGCACTAGCCGGGTGACCCAAGGCGCTGTATCCGGCTGCGGCTTGGCCTTCAAATGCGGATTAATCACTAGCCTACCAGACTCATCTTCATCAGCTCCATTTCCAGCATCACTAGTAGACAGCAGCTGGTCTGCAGCGAACTTCAGTCGCATTGCTGGCCAGAACACTGGTCGAGTTTTCGGCACGCCAAGCTGCTCGTGCCAGCCGTGACGCAGCTGACGCAACTCGTCTGTGTCTGCGCCAATGGGATAAAACACCCGAATCAGGCGGGGCCGGCCGCCAACTAATGGTTCGGTTAATCGATAATAATTAGTATCTACAGGCCGGCGCCACTTGGCAACAGTTAGGCCTAGCTGACGGACATAATCCACCAGACCAGCGTCTAATCTTTGCCAGACTTCATCGTCCTCGAAATCGCCGCCAATCAACAATGGACAAAGATAATTGATTTTTATGCCAACGCTAACGCAGCTCGATCTATTAGTACCGCTACTAGATACCGTAGCAACCGTTGCTATGGGAACAGTACAATCAACATCGATTGTACCGTGACTCCAACGGCAATACAATTCAGTTGGCGAGTCTACAGATGCCGAATTGGAAGAATTAGCGGCGAGCAGTTTAGCTAAAGAAGCTCCATCGGATACTAACATCGATGCTCGAGCGGAGACCAATCTTCGCCTGTCATTTTCGAATCTTTCTACAAACGATTCCGGCAGCGCGGCCCAGCTAGACGCGTCAGCGGTCAGCCAGCAGGTGACGCGAATGTACACTAGACGGCGATGTTTCGCGTCGCTGACGCCGCCTTCAAATGACACTTCACCTCCGGTTGGGAGGTCGTCGTAGAGATCCACAGCTTGGTCCGACATGCAAGATTAATTGACTGCTTGTTGCAAAACTCTTTGTATCACGAAAGGCTTAGAATTATAAAAATTACTGGGGTAGATACTCACAACTTCAGGATTTGAGTAGATGTGGTGTCTGAGACTCTCTGGGAGATTTGGGAAGCTGTGGTGTCTGAGACTCTCTGGGAGATTTGGGAAGCTGTGGTGTCTGAGACTCTCTGGGAGATTTGAAGCTGTGGTGTCTGAGACTTCTGGAGATTTGGAAGCTGTGATGTCTGAGACTCTCTGGGAGATTTGGAAGCTGTGATGTCTGAGACTCTCTGGGAGATTTGGAAGCTGTGGTGTCTGAGACTCTCTGGGAGATTTGGAAGCTGTGTGTCTGAGACTCTCTGGGAGATTTGGGAAGCTGTGGTGTCTGAGACTCTCTGGGAGATTTGGGAAGCTGTGGTGTCTGAGACTCTCTGGGAGATTTGGGAAGCTGTGGTGTCTGAGACTCTCTGGGAGATTTGGGAAGCTGTGGTGTCTGAGACTCTCTGGGAGATTTGGGAAGCTGTGGTGTCTGAGACTCTCTGGGAGATTCGGGAAGCTGTGGTGTCTGAGACTCTCTGGGAGATTCGGGAAGCTGTGGTGTCTGAGACTCTCTGGAGATTCGGGAAGCTGTGGTGTCTGAGACTCTCTGGGAGATTTGGGAAGCTGTGGTGTCTGAGACTCTCTGGGAGATTCGGGAAGCTGTGGATGAGACTCTCTGGGAGATTCGGGAAGCTGTGGTGTCTGAGACTCTCTGGGAGGTTCGGGAAGCTGCGGTGTGAGACTCTCTGGGAATTTGGGAAGCTGCGGTGTCTTAGCTTAGTGAAAGAAAATACTTGAAATAAAGTCAAAGAAAAAGTAACTGTTTGAAAACAAGATGTTTATTTTTCAAAGTTTATGCTCCAAGTTTCTGAAACAGCGCCTTATTA
This sequence comes from Macrostomum lignano, assembly GCA_002269645.1. Classification (NCBI taxonomy): domain Eukaryota; kingdom Metazoa; phylum Platyhelminthes; family Macrostomidae; genus Macrostomum; species Macrostomum lignano. The sequence goes on from NIVC01004498.1 coordinate 18,895, forward strand.
GCTGTTTCAACACAATTTATCAAGTTGGTTGTTGATGACAACTAGAGTTCCAGGGGGCCGGCCATTTCTAGAAAAAAATCTACTTCAAGTTTAAATTGAACGAGAAGAGAAGAGCACAACAGAAGCAAATATGATGCGTGAAGGGGGGAGGCTTCCTATAGATTTTCTACCAGACTAAGCAACAATATTCGCAATATATTACTACTTGACATTTAGGATCGTATAAGTAGACGATAAAGATAATTTGAATTTAGAAATGTTTTATTTTGTTAAAATGTTGTTTAAGATACTACTATGAGGGAACCTTGCGCGTGTGCTTTAGTAAGTGTTTAGCAGTTTATTCTTGTCAATTGAATTAGTCTAGTCTTCATTATGATTATAGCCATTAATCCGTTCATCAATGCAAATTAACCAACGGTGACCGCAGATTGCCAAGACTGTCTTCCAGCTCTTTCCAGGTCTTCGGCGGCAGGGCGGCCTCTAGGTTGCCCTGTTCGATGGGGCCAACAACCATGGGGTAGTTGTAGACCAGAACCTGGTACTCTTCGTCAAGCTGATCGAAGGAGCGCTTGCCTTCGGGCAGCTTGTGGTAGGCCTCGTAGCAGTCGGTGATGCGCTTGCGCAGGTCCTGGAAGTACTCGTCGTACGACACTAGACGCATGTGGTTGCCGCAGTAGCACCTGATGGTGTGGGTGAGCCAGAGAAGTGGCACGATTGAAAATGTAGATTGGTGTTAAGAGTTCACTGAAGTAGCAAGGATTTCCTGGCTGAACTTCGAGATTGCCTTATTAAGGATCTCCTTAAAAGAATTTGCGAGGATCCCCATAGAATGCGCGAGGATTCCCTAACGAAATGCGCCAGGATTCCCTAACGAAATGCGCCAGGATTCCCTAACAAAATGCGCCAGGATTCCCTAACGAAATGCGCGAGGACTCCCTAACGAAATGTGCGAGCATTCCCTAACGAAATGCGCGAGGATTCCCTAACGAAATGCGCGAGGACTCCCTAACGAAATGTGCGAGCATTCCCTAACGAAATGCGCGAGGATTCCCTAACGAAATGCGCGAGGATTCCCTAACGAAATGTGCGAGGATTCCCTAACGAAATGCGCGAGGATTCCCTAACGAAATGCGCGAGGATTCCCTAACGAAATGCGCGAGGATTCCTCCTCCCCATAGAATGCGCGAGGATTCCCTCAATCCTTACCCCATAACTAAAAAAACTAGACAGTGTGAATTGGATTTAAAAAAATCGATAATACCTTTGATTAACATCCTTATGCAGAAAGGTGTAGGAAGTGTAAGTCTCCTGGCACGGGCAGCCAACCTGACGATAGTGACTGTGGCTGGGCACGAGATGCGGCCTCTCCTTAGTATTGGGGAAGAATCGGTACAGTTTAGTCTCATAGAACTGGTCGTTGCCAGCCATCTCGGCCAGCTTTTCAAGTCTAGACCGACCGACAGCGTAACCAAGAGCGTCCGGTAGGCCATAGTCGCCAAACTGTTTGCCCTTGTGCATGTCAAGGTATTCCATGTCTTTCTCTAGGAAATTCTCTTTAGTAGTGTTTTCAACCACTTGGTGACCGTGACCGCCGCTCAGGCTGCGAACGGCACCTCCGAGTGACTGCAGGCTGGCGCGGCCGGTCAGGAAGGCGCCGGTTGCGCGGCCAGACAAAGCCAGTACGAAGCGAGACATGATTTTTTTATTGTTGCTGTTTGAGAGGCTATCGATACGGTCGTTATTAGGGCGCTTAGGACTTGCGCATCAATTTTGAGTATGCTTAAGCATTTTTAAAGGTGTTTTGTGTAGACGGATTCTAGCTGAGGCTAATGAGCAAATTGCTGATCTGACTAATTGGTATGCCTGAGGCTAATGAGCTGATTGCTGATCTGACTAATGGGTATAGTTGAGGCTAATGAGCTGATTGCTTACCTGACTAATGGATATTCTGAGGCTAATGGAGTATGCCTGAGGCTAATAAGCTGATTGCTAATCTGACTAATATAGGTATAGCTGAGGCTAATGAGCTGATTGCTTACCTGACTAATGGGTATGCCTGAGGCTAATGAGCTGATTGCTAGTCTGACTAATGGGTATGCCTGAGGCTAATAAGCTGATTGCTAATCTGACTAATATAGGTATAGCTGAGGCTAATGAGCTGATTGCTGATCTGACTAATGGGTATGCCTGAGGCTAATGAGCTGATTGCTGATCTGACTAATGGGTATAGTTGAGGCTAATGAGCTGATTGCTTACCTGACTAATGGATATTCTGAGGCTAATGGAGTATGCCTGAGGCTAATAAGCTGATTGCTAATCTGACTAATATAGGTATAGCTGAGGCTAATGAGCTGATTGCTTACCTGACTAATGGGTATGCCTGAGGCTAATGAGCAAATTGCTTACCTGACTAATGGGTATGCCTGAGGCTAATGAGCTGATTGCTAGTCTGACTAATGGGTATGCCTGAGGCTAATAAGCTGATTGCTAATCTGACTAATATAGGTATAGCTGAGGCTAATGAGCTGATTGCTGATCTGACTAATGGGTATGCCTGAGGCTAATGAGCTGATTGCTAATCTGACTAATGGGTATGCCTGAGGCTAATAAGCTGATTGCTAATCTGACTAATAGGTATAACTGAGGCTAATGAGCTGATTGCTAGTCTGACTAATGGGTATACCTGAGGCTAATGAGCTGATTGGTAGTCTGACTAATGGGTATACCTGAGGCTAATGACTGATTGCTAGTCTGACTAATGGGTATACCTGAGGCTAATGACCTGATTGCTAGTCTGACTAATGGGTATACCTGAGGCTAATGACCTGATTGCTAGTCTGACTAATGGGTATACCTGAGGCTAATGATCTGATTGCTAGTCTGACTAATGGGTATAGCTGAGGCTAATGAGCTGATTGCTAGTCTGACTAATGGGTATACCTGAGGCTAATGACCTGATTGCTAGTCTGACTAATGGGTAGACCTGAGGCTAATGACCTGATTGCTAGTCTGACTAATGGGTATGCCTGAGGCTAATGAGCTGATTGCTAGTCTGACTAATGGGTATACCTGAGGCTAATGAGCTGATTGCTAGTCTGACTAATGGGTATACCTGAGGCTAATGAGCTGATTGCTAGTCTGACTAATGGGTATAGCTGAGGCTAATGAGCTGATTGCTAGTCTGACTAATAGGTATACCTGAGGCTAATGACCTGATTGCTAGTCTGACTAATGGGTATAGCTGAGGCTAATGAGCTGATTGCTAGTCTGACTAATGGGTATACCTGAGGCTAATGAGCTGATTGCTAGTCTGACTAATGGGTATACCTGAGGCTAATGAGCTGATTGCTGATCTGACTAATGGGTATGCCTGAGGCTAATGAGCTGATTGCTAATCTGACTAATGGGTATGCCTGAGGCTAATAAGCTGATTGCTAATCTGACTAATAGGTATACCTGAGGCTAATGACCTGATTGCTAGTCTGACTAATGGGTATACCTGAGGCTAATGACCTGATTGCTAGTCTGACTAATAGGTATACCTGAGGCTAATGATCTGATTGCTAGTCTGACTAATGGGTATACCTGAGGCTAATGAGCTGATTGCTAGTCTGACTAATGATAGAGCTGAGACTAATTGATTTCTAATCTGACTAATCTAAGCCACATGTTTGATTAAACAACTTAAAGTCAAAGTCAAACATACCGAAACTTCTTGTGTAATTAATCAGCTCGCAAGCAAAAAATAAATAAGACAGAGATAGCACACTTGACAAATTCAATAAAATTAAATTGCTACAAAAATGCTTAGAGTGTTGCTTAAAAACAGCAATATAAAAGCATTAGGGAACTGAATACTCGTAAAATTAAATTAAACAACACGTTTACCTATAGATATACAACAATATTGTTTTAAGGTTTTAACCAAGGTTTTAAGCGGAAATTTTAATCAAGCGAATATTTAGCGATACATTGTAAATAATAAAATCTTGGCACAATTTACAAGAATATGAAAGGGTAGCGGAGGCGTGACCAACAACTGGGGATCTGGGAGGCTGGCTCAGCAACTGAGGATCTGGGAGGCTGGCTCAGCAACTGAGGATCTGGGAGGCTGGCTCAGCAACTGAGGATCTGGGAGGCTGGCCCAGCAACTGAGGATCTGGGAGGCTGGCCCAGCAACTGAGGATCTGAGAGGTGGCCCAGCAACTGAGCATCTGGGAGGCTCGCGCCCAGCAACTGAGGATCTGAGAGGCTTGCCCAGCAACTGACACTCTGGGAGGCTGGCCTAGCCACTGAGAATCTGGGAGGCTTCTGAAGATGTAGTTCCAGCATCTTTGGAGCAAAAAATCGAGATCTAATAGCCAACCGAGCCATTCTTAATCAATCCGCACCCCACTGCCTCAGCCAGTGTGCATCACTCTCAACAGGGCCAGAGACACGTCCGGCAGCCGTTGCCTTGGCAACAGGTCGCTAACAGTCAGCTGCAACATGGTAGGCGGTTGACGACGCAGCAGCCGCACCAGCAAGCGGACAGGCCGGCGACACCGGCTGCTCTCCAGGTGGTAGCGCAGCACCTCGGACAGGTAGGACCCGTCGCCGCCACCTCCGCTATTTTCATCCCAGCAGCGTCGATAAGCCACAGCGTGATTGGCACTGGCTACGCTATCAACAAACCTATTTGGGAATCCTAGCAGGCGGCAGATCGTGTAGAAGCCTCGACAGGACAGACTAGCTGATTGAGTGCCATCCTGAAGCAGGACGAAGGCTTCCGCAAGCGGTGGCTGCGCCGTTAAAGATGACGGGTGGAACTGGAAAATATGGAACAGAAGATTTTATCATTTCTGTCTTTGACTTGCTACTGAACAGTAGGAATAAAATAATTTTTGCACAAAAATTTAAATTTTCGAATTTGCGAGAAATTTGCATTACAATGCGCGGATATACTACTAATTACGCTTACTAAATTAAGTAGAATATGAGGTTCTATTTACTTATTTAGTGATTTTGAGTGTCATATACCCCTAAAGATTTTTAGTAAGTGGTTTACCGATATGTATCGAAAAAGCCATAGAATCCATCGCCTCACCTGAAATCGACAGACCGCGGACAGAAAGCAGTCCAACTGAAATACTCGACCTTCGTCAAACCAGTTAGCCAAACCGGACTCAACAGCTGATGTCAAATTGAATTCAATTAAAGCTCCGATGCTGTCAAAGTATTCACCGCTATGAAGGTTGTCAGCAACGGCTGCTGTTTGACGCGTTGGTCGACCATTGGCCGATCGGGTCACCTAGTAAAAGTGGCGGTTAATCGCTTTTATACATTGCATGCGCAACTAGCTACTCTCATCAGCAGCATGGTAACGTTTCCACCTCGAAACCAAAAATGATTCCAAATTCGCGGCTCTTTTTACAATTCTGCGACTCACGTGATGCGCTCGTGACTGATGACAATAATAATAATTAATAATTGATTACACCTGCCCCAATTGGGCTAGATGTGCAACCAACAGCTCAGCCGCAGCTATTGCGCGGCGCATCTGAAGGCTGCGTACGGCTGTTCAGTCCAAGGAGGGGGGGGGGTCGCTACACACACAGCCTCAATTACCTCAGCTAATGCTGTCACCCATTTTACAGCTGAGTGAACTGAAGCAACGCAAGGTGTCTTGCTCAAGGACACAAATTGTTCCGAGTAGGATCGGGATCGAAGCCCCCGACCTTCAAGTCGTAAGTCCGACGCTCTAACCACTAGGCTACAGCCCCGTGTGACTTAACAGTCGCTTCTGTCACATTGCAGTTGTTTTAGTCGTTAAAAAGTCACAAGAGTCGCTAGAGTCACCAGTGAGTTGCTTGCAATGACTCTTTTGCAATTTTAGCGGTCACGGTTAACGTTTTCAATGGTCGAGGACAACGGGCGTGGTGCTGGTGTGAATTGCACCAATTGGGGCTGAGAGGAACTTTACCATGCTTCTGATTGTATATACTGGTAGGTATGTAGTAGTGACACCAACCGACAACAGATGAATGGTAGGATTGATATCGGAGCAGACGCAGAGCAACTCCGCAGATTTTTTAGCATTCGCAGCCCCATTTTCAGCGTCATTGAACTGGCGCCTGCTGACATTCAACAGTAGGACATCTTCGGCGTGGAAATTCGAACTAGCCAAATGCTGAATCATCTCTAAACGTCTAATATTCGATAGCGGAGCGCAGAATTGCACTCTAGCCGCTTCTTCGTCGGCTATCGGATCACCAATTAGAAGCCAAGCGTTGCCATGGCAACCAGATCTATCGTTGCCGAAGTCCAATAGTCGTCCGCGTAGAGCAAACAAGCGTAGATGCCCGGATACCCGAGCGCGACTGGACGTCAGCCAATCAGATTGGCGCAATTGAACACACTCTACGCTGATTGGTCGCCGCTTTAAACTAATTAATAAAGGAGTTGCCGATGTCAGACAGTCAGTTTCGCTGGTTGCTAAGGAACTAGCTGCCAGATGTTGATCGGTAGAAATCTCGTCAGAGACAATTCTATATGTACCAGATGGCAGCAGCAGTTCGCGCAGCACTGAAGCTGTGTAAAAACGCAAACGAATAGATAAGGTAAGAGAAAATTTCAATGGAAATATATTGGCCACTGGGCTTCGTTAGGATTAAAGAGGCTTAGGAGGTCTTAATTCTGAGGGATCTAGAGTTCTAGACAGTTCCCATATATAGCGATCTCTAGAGTCAACAGACAATCCTCATATAGTGATCTGGAGTCTACAGACAATCCTCATAGTGATCTATAGTCTACAGACAATCCTCATAGTGATCTATAGTCTACAGACAATCCTCATAGTGATCTATAGTCTACAGACAATCCTCATAAAGTGATCAATAGTCTACAGACAATCCTCATAGTGATCTATAGTCTACAGACAATCCTCATAGTGATCTATAGTCTACAGACAATCCTCATAAAGTGATCAATAGTCTACAGACAATCCTCATAGTGATCTATAGTCTACAGACAATCCTCATATAGTGATCTAGAGTCTACAGACAATCCTCATATAGTGATCTAGAGTCTACAGACAATCTTTATATAGTGATCTAGAGTCTACAGACAATCCTCATATAGTGATCTAGAGTCTACAGACAATCCTCATATAGTGATCTAGAGTCTACAGACAATCCTCATATAGTGATCTAGAGTCTACAGACAATCCTCATATAGTGATCTAGAGTCTACAGACAATCCTCATATAGTGATCTAGAGTCTACAGACAATCCTCATATAGTGATCTAGAGTCTACAGACAATCCTCATATAGTGATCTAGAGTCTACAGACAATCTTTATATAGTGATCCAGGGTGTACAGACAATCCTCCTAGGCTCTATAGGACTTAAAGACAATACTAAATTATAATTAATTTTAATGTTACAAAAAGAACGCAGCCATCTTACCGCTTCCACTCATTTCCATCAGCACTTTAATCTGTTTGCTACGATTTTCATTAGCATCACCATCACTACTAGCTGCTTTAAGCGTTCCAGCCAGACTGAATGAGCCAACGCTAACACTGTGACAAGAGTTCACAGTCAGTTCAATTGAATCGGTTCCAAGACTTCGCCGACGCTGTCTCTGATTAATCTTCGAGGCCACAGCCGTAGCTAAATGAGAACACCGAACTAACAGCAGCATAGAGCCATCCCAATCGATTAAGCTAGCCCTAACTATCGGCAATTTCAACACAACTAAATGCACCATTCGAGCTGATAGATTCAATCGAACTGGACCGTCGTGAATCAGTCGCATAGCCACAGACGAATTACTATTAGTAGTAAACAAGTCTAGTCGCAGTCTTTCTCCAATAGGATCGAATGCTATTCGCCGACCAATAAGAATGACGGAATTTGAACTATCCGAAGCCAAGGACAGGCCCGTTGGTATAGTTGTTGCCAATAGCAACTGCACTGGATTAATAGCATCCGATAATCTGTGCAATTTAACAAATTTTTCCACTAATTGTTTATGATACTGACGTCGGTAGGCAAGAATCCTTGTCTCTTTCTCCGGTATTGCCGACATTGATAGCAGAGCTTTGCAAAGTGCCACTAGAAGGCCTCGATCTGATGACCTATCAATAGACTGAAGCGTTATTGACCAGGCCAATAGGCGAATAATAGTCGAACTATTGTCATCAATTTCACTGTTGAATAATAATTCACTAATTAACCAATGTTGGTTATTGATTTTTGAATGACTGTCATTTCCTTGACTATCATTTTCGTCAATATGTTTTGGACAATGCAGACTAGTGTACACGTAGGCAACTATCACTGTTGCTATCCGATTGTTAGTTGCAATTTTTATTGCCTGACAAGCTGATCCAGTGTACAGGTGAGCATTCCTAAGCTGAATTATTCGGCTAACAATGCTTCGAGACAATGATGTCAATGTTGATGGGAATAGCGCTAGCAAGGCTGGCTCACCTGTTATAAGTGCAAAAAGGGGAGATGGGTGACAAGGTAGACAAAAAAGGGGAGATAGGAAAGAAAAGTGGAGAGAGGGTAGACGGGAGAGGAGTTAGTAGAAATGGTGTAGAAAGGAGAGAATAGATTCGGGAAGGGGAGATGGGAGAAGGGAAAGTAGGGAGAGTGGCCCTTGTTTCTCCGCTGTGTCAACAGACTAACCTGCAGCTAAGGAAAGTGGAGGGGAGAGAATAGAGATTGAAGATATATATCATGGTTTCAAGAATCAAGCATATAAACATTAGAAAAAACAAACTATAAAGTGCATCTTTTGAAGTGCATATCAGCTCATCAAAGCGCAGTCTTACCTGGAGAGTCAGCCACACTGCCTTCGCAGTGATCTGATAGAATATTGACATAGGCAAATCCTTCAGTCAGAGACAATGACGTCACTTTCGCATTGATAAATCTTCGATAAGTAGAGCATTGTCCAACAATGCAGTTACAGTTTCCAGCCTCACTGCTACTAGAGGAAATGCCAATTTGCAAAGAAGCTGGTGCTACCAGATTTTGTAAACAGTCTGGGAATTTTGCAGCATTATTATGACCACTATTAAGCTCAAGTCGCCAACAGCCATACTCAGAACCTGAAGCCATTGTTAGCTTCACCGGCTTGGTAGGCAATCCATCAGACAAATCTAGCCAATTTCCAATTGCCAGTTTATTGTAACATTGCACTAATTGTTGATAACAATCATTGTAACTATTCAGTTGGTTGCTACCACATGTTACAATAACATTCTCTGTTCGACAGAAACAATATCCTGCACTATTGACTCTAGTTGGTTGCAATTTAAGTACCAAACAGCATGGCTTCAATTTTATTGGATGAGACACAGCAACAAGATAGCCAGATGGACCACAGGGCTGTAAATGCAACTGTAATTAGCAAAAAACACAATTAAAACTCCTTATATAAATCAGTGCAGACATAAAAAAATACACAAAGGCTTTGCTTGAAGACATTTTGCCAAAATATAAACTTTGTTATTAATTTTCTTATAAATATACAATTAGCACCATTTTTCAATGACTTTTAATATTTTTGTTTGCTATAAGAAACTTTTATAAATGATAATATACTTAGAATTAGATGCAAATGTGAATCCATAAGAGAATATATAAAACAAATATATTTTTTGATATTTTTATCAAACAGAATTTTTGCAATACCAGTACATTAAAGAAATCATAACCCCACTCAAGTAAAAAAGTTTGAAGTTTTGAAGCATGTCCTTTTGTATAATTATTACTTCACTTTTCCAAAATAGATCTTATATCATTTTTTCAATTTATTTTAAATAACTTGTTTTACTACTTTCTATTATCCAGTGTTAACCATATTGATTTTTGAGAATAATATGTTTTCAATTTCAAAGCCTAGTTATGAATACTAATTAAAATGTATCCTGTGATTGATGCCTTGAATTACTAATATTTATTTATTGTTTTATAGCTCATTTTTTAACTTTTTTTGTTTTTCTACTATTTAAAAATGTTTTTTTAGTTTTTACTCAACTAAGAAGGATAGTTATAGTAGCTCAACATCATTCTCAACATGCTTCCATTACACTTAGTCATCAGAGCTGAGGCAATAAAGGGTACCATGCATCTAATTTGCACTAAATTGCTCATAACTTTTGAATGCCAAGAGATATTAACATAATTCAAAACGTATTGCATAGATAGATAAAGCTGCTTTCTTGAAATGTCAACACCATTTATTTATCTGACTAGCTATGAAGTACATTGAAAATTCCCACTACTTTTTGGATACCCCTCATATCTTTCTGCCACAATAGAGCCATCCACTAGATATGGACATTAACCAGAAAAGCTACGGAATTTACTGCTTCACTAATGGGATCCTTGTGAGATAGCCTAGCTGCTTTAGACATAGCTGTTTTCTACAAGGGTAAAGCAATCTTGCAAGAGAATCATTACCTTGGTAAGAATGTCTTATTTTTACAATCGATAAGATGAGCGACTGAGGCAATGTCATGCTCTACAAGAGAAGCTGAAGAAGCTGGGTGAAAACTTTTGGCATCAAATCATTACTGCTAACAAAATCTAGTTGTTGCACTACAACCCTAAAACCAAGCAGCAGCCCAAAGTTTGGGTGGCCCCTGGAGAGCCTTTCCCAACCAAGGCCAATGTAATACCAGCTATTACCAAAACAATGGTAATAGTTTTCTAGGACTATGAAAGACTCATATATATTGACTACCTAGAAAAGCACTAGACCATTAACTCCTAATGCTATATTGCATCCCTAGCTAGTTTGCAGTTGCAGCTAGTCAAATGCTAACCTGGGAAGCTGCATGCTAGCATTTCTTGCAGCATGACAATACATAGCTGCATATATCCTGAGCCATATTGGCAGAAATACATAAAAAACTAGAGAATTCTGCCACATCTACTATATAGCCCTGATCTGGTATCTAGTGATTATTGCCTTTTTAGTCTAATAAAATATGCTCTCCATAGTTGGTGTTATAGCAGTAAAAAGGAGCTTGGTTGTAACCTTGAGAAGTGGTTCAGAAGTCAACCTAAAGAGTGGTTTGCCACTAGGATCAAAAAGTTATCAAAGTGCTGGGATTACTGCATTAATACAGAGTAAACTTACCCTTTTGGTGTTATAAACCAAAGTCTAAGAGCTTTTTGATTGCCTACTCATATTTCATGGCATAAAAAGTAAAATATTGAATTTGAAATTTTTATTGGCTCTATTATAGATAATTCATTTTTTTTTAATCTATTATTGTATAGTATATAAGATTAGTTAAACATGCTATATACTTAATATAACAATAGCCATTGCTGGCAATTTTTTAGTTTACTATATTTAATAATTTTTCAGTTTTCTTAAACTTTACAGCCAATTTACCAACTCTGCAATGGCTAGAAGGCCTAGAGCACCAACCACAATCATTTCTAAAGCTGATATGAGGCCAACCACCAATTGCAAGCTCATAGACATTGGTATCAACCTACAAGAACCACAGGCAGGGTTTTTTGGGCCATACAGTTTTTTTAGTGCCTTGAAAATAACATTGGCAACTGGATTTTCAGCATCAAAGGCTAATCTGGCAACTTCATTTTCCCTGTGCCAGTTGCCAATTTCAAAAAATGATTTTGTAAGTATATTAAAAGTGCCATATAAATGGATAGGATGGAATTGTTAGTTTGTTATTGTTTGCAATATAGATAGCAGTCTTAAGAGTTAAAAGAACTAATTTCTGCTTTTTAAATGTAGCCTTAGAAATATCCATCCTTAAGAATTTGGCTAGTTGCCAATGAGCAACCAAAAATAAGCCAAAACAACCAATAAACTAAGAGATTTCTGCTATTGCCTATTAAAATTTTGTCAAAATTTAAAACTAATGCCCTAAATGCACTTTTAGTAAAATCTTATAGATTATGTCATGGTCCAATAGTTATGCCCCAAAAGATTTCAGCTTATTACTAGCAATCTAGTGTGCCCCCCCCTTAAGGGCAACTAATAAGCAAGTGTGATAGTGATGTTCCTATATGATACAAAATCCCACGGCTGCCACTAAAGTTGTGATAGAGGTGAGCTTCCCTCTATTAATATCTCACTAATTAGCCACAACTAACTTTTTAAAAATCACTTTATTTATTTAAAATAGTCACAGACAATGATATTTTCTATGAATCTCTTTTTCCTAAAAGTAATAAATAGACAACAAAATATAGCTTTCACAAAGATACTTTGGGTGTGGGGTAAGTAATGTCACTACAGGCTTCTATCTAAAATATGTAGGCACATGGACATGTAGGTAGTGTAGCTGCAAAATAAACTTAGTAAAACAATACCAGTGCATTTGAGATGTGCATAGGTTGTTTATGGCCCAAGATATTGCAAGAATACGCCAAGCAGATTTAGCAAGTGCAGCACAATAAAAAATCATCTATGCAGCAAACAAAAATCACCATGAATCTTAACAAGATGCCTGCACCAAGCAGATCTGCAAGGTGTTTAGCAGGTGGGGCTTGAATGACATCCTAAACTGCCTGGTTGCTGAGGATGAAAGCTGGCTCTACCTGGATGGCAAGGGCAGCAAAGCAGACAATTGCTGCTGGCTAGGAGCTGGGGACTCTAGGGCAACTGTGACCAGAAAGTCCATCTTGGACTAGAAGACCATGCTGCTAGTAGCCTTCATGCCAAATGAACAAGTCTCCATCCGCACAACTCCATTGAACTTTGTCTGGCACAGTGGCGACCTCTGGCACACTCTCCAGTCAAATCCAATTTACCTAGACGAGGTTTTGTGGTAGATGGAAACCATATGGCTTCACACCTGAAGGCAGTTTCTAAATTTCTGCTTTATGGCAAGTGAATATGCTCTGACAGAGTCCCTACAGCTTGGACTTCAACTTTTCCTGTTCCTGTTCAAGATTCCTGTTCAAATGGCTGAAAGCTGACTTTTCCAAGAAGAGTTTTGCAACCTACAAAGAGGTCAAACAGGCTGCATTGCACTGGTTATGGCAGTTGGAGGAAAAACATCTGTAGGCTGAGGTGGACAAGCTGTATGTGGTATATTGTAGAGTGTTCTACCTCCCGTTAAAGGAGGAAAAAGGAAGATAATCGTATAATACTACTATAAGTAAGTAAGTACACGCATGTGCGCCTAAGCTTTGAATGAATCACGCTACCAGAAAAAGATGTTACCAGAATAATACGCCATGAGCCATTTTCCCCTTTTAGCGCAACACGTGAATTGTCATGATACTATTTTGGATCAAAAACTTGTCTATAAATACAAGCGATCTGAAGCGGTACCGGAGCCATTCTCCCCACGGAAGAGGAGCGCTCCGAAGAGGAAGCCTTAGGAGGACTTCCTGATCTACCAAGTCAATCGAGACTCGGTCGAGTTGTTGCGGTAAGCCTTCCTTATTTGCGCCCGTTGTGTTAGAGACGTCTCGCTCAAGTCTATTGAGACTTGAGTCTAATTGAGTCTGTTGAGACTCTTGAGTCTGTTTAGACTCCATTGGTTGCAGTCTCCAGAAGGACTGCCCCTGATAGATCTTAGAGGACTATCAGTGGTTTCCGGAGCTATACCTAGAGTGCATAGAGGCACTGCTAGAAGAAGGAGGCTTAATTTAGACCGCAGTTTGGCGCAGGGTACCCATTGTTGCTACGAGGCCTCTGATTGGTCCTGACGGAAGATACCGGCCGGAAGAACTTATCAGAAGTACAAGAGGAACCAGGACCAGAGCAACTGAAGAATCAAGGCGCCTGATCTACGAGATCTACTGACAAGTTCCTAGCGAGAACTACTCAAGAAATTCAAATCCGGATTAAAGGTAATTGAATACCTTCGTTTGACTTACTGGGTTGCCTAGCTGTTGAGCTAGAAGTGATTGTTCCTTGATTATCGAAAGTCGGGTAATAAGGAACACATCAATTGGTGATCTCGCCCTCTCGGCACTACTCAAACCTTGAGCAATAGCCTGGCCAAGCTATTGTAAAGTGACGACAGAGCGACTTCATTAATTTTGCGCGCACGTGTTAGAGTTAACACTTTTTAAGTCCGTTACGTTTTGAAACTCGAGTAAAATTTGGTGTACAGGTTTGAGCACCTGTCAAATTTGAGTACAGTTTGAGCACGCGTGTTAAAATTTTGTTTTGACGAGCTCGAGCAAGTGTGAGTTTAAAACAAAACCGAAATTAACTTCGTCGGTACACTGAAAACAAACCAAAAATAAAAAGAATCGTCGACGCAAAACAAACAAAAAATAACTGAAACATTTTGCCGGCACAAAAACTAAAACAAAACCGAAATTAATTGAAACTTCGTGGAGAGCAGAGTTAATTGACAAAAGAGAGAGAGTCAAAGAAGAGAAGAAAGACTTTGCAAAGCAAGAAGACAAGTCCACTTCAACTTGAAGATACACTTTGCGGGACGCCGCATAAGTGCGAAATCAGCAAGCGAACAGAACAAGTTCATTTGAGGACAACCAGTGGCAGCAAGCCACACCGCATCCGAGGCCAGCGAATAACAAATCGACACCACAAGGCAATTCGTTACAGTCGAGGTTTATTCCGAGGCAAACACCACACTGGACGATCCGTTACAAATCGATCCAGATCTTGAACTACCGTTCTACCCTATCAACAACATGGCGCGGCGCAATCCAACGGTACACAGAGACATCAAAGAAACGGTCGGTACTTTCTCGATGGAGAAAGATTTTAACACATTTGTCGACCATTTTGACCTGGTATGTAGGGAATACAACCTACAAAATCCAGAGAAGGCACAGCTGCTGCCACCTCTTCTCCAAGGTACTGCGCGAGAAATTTACGGCAAGCTGGATGCGGCAACACAGCAAAATTATCCAGCACTAATCATTCAACTGCGCGCGCATTTCAACCGTTGCGGCACAAACAGATCAGTGCTGCTGCACAAGTTGCATAACAGAAGGATGCAAGCAACAGAATCCTTCCTCGCCTTTGTGGACGATATCCGCCAGATAATTAAGGCACTGCATCAGCCACCGCTGCAAGCTGCGGACCAACCACCACTGGGAGCGGCAGAATTGGCCGCCAGAGAAAGACAACGATTGATGGATCGTGAACAAAACCTCATCCTGCACGTAATAAACAACGCACAGCCGTCACTTCGGGATAGACTTTTGCGTGAAAATATCGAAACCGAAGAAGACCTTTTGCGTTGCGGAATGCAATGGGAAGCCAGTGCCCCATTAATGACGACAGGCAACAATGAAGTGCAGAAACTGACGCAGCAACTAAACAAGTTAATGCAGCACCAGACAGCTGCTATCGCCGAACAAAAAAGACGAAATGAACAAGCCTCAGCCAGATGTTACTACTGCGGACAAGAAGGACATTATCAGATTAATTGTCCTCATTGGTCAACAAGATACGACAAGCCGCGACAGATATTCAACAATCAGAAGCCGCAGAAACCATGGCAGCAATATCAAAATCGCCAACAACAAGGCATAAGACGCTTCGGAAATGATAGACGCTTCGGAAATAATGACCGCTCCGGAAATGATGGCCGCTTCGGAAACGAAGGCCGCTTCAGAAGTAATGGCTACAGGCCACGCAACGTCAGATACACACAAAGACAGCCGACGCAAGCAATGCCACGATACGCGAATGCCATCACGTACACACCGGAAAATGAACAGCAAGAACAGCAAGTGTTCACAATTGACGACTTGGAAATGGACTTCACAGTCCCGGAACTTGACATCAGCTTGATCGAAAAGAAGACGACGCACGAGGACAACACTGACAACACAGAAGAGACGAATGAAACCGAAATGATCAAATTAAAAGAGACCACCGGAGACAGCAGAGAAAACAGGAAGAAAGTAAATCACAAGACAAGGGAGGAGGCGGAGAGCGACATCGGCAACGAAGAAAAGATGAAAACCGGCGAAGAAAACAACTATGAATCGACAACAGTGGATGACGACAAAACGAGCATGAAAGACAAAGAAATGAAAGAAGAAGAAGAATGTAGAAGTTACGGCAACGACCACGACTGCGAGGTGCGTGATGACACGAACGACTACCAAGCCGAAAGAGGAATGCAGGAAGAACCGAGAGCGGAGAATCTAAGTTCCGACAGCGATCAAGGCTACGAAATACAATGGAAAGATGAAGAAATGGAAAAAGAACAGGTGAAAGAAAAGCCGAGTTCCGACAGCGACGAATGCTACGAGATCCGATACAAACGAAATGGTGAAGCCTATATTCAAACGGTCGACTACAAGACAGAGAAAAGATACCAAACGCAATGGAGTGAAACAACGGAAACATCGGAAGAAGCTGCAGACGAAGATAATGAAATAACCAAAAAGCAAAGCGAATCAGAAGCCTTCCGCCTGGATCAGCCAATGGAACAACCGAAAGAATATGATGCGGACATGGAAGATAACGAATGGCGATCGCAGCCAATGCCAGCAAGGACAACGGCAAAATCCAAGAAGTGGAAAAACTGGCTATTCTGGATCATCGTGATACTACTGATAGCAGTAGTCGCCAAAGCAACGGCAACGGAAAAGCCAATTCCAATGATTTGTCCAACGGATGCGCATATCCAACCGATGATCTACAAGATACCAACCGACATCAAATGCAGTTACTTCAAGACAAACCAGACAAAACCAAAGAAGATTACACTCGATCTCTACAAGGCTAACATCAAGAAGCATCGACAACACGGGATAGTATGCTTCAGAGACAAGCACCTGGTGGAAAAAGTTTGGCGCGGACAATGGAACCGGATCCGATTTAAACAACATGAGCTACATGTGTCGCACGCGGAATGCCTACAATGGAATCAAACACTATTTTCAAAGGATGGTGAACTGGAACCAGATGAGAAGGTCGGCAACGCACAGCTGTTCAGAACAAAGAATTCAGCCAACGGTCGATATATTCACTTCTTCGGAAAATGGAAAGAATATATGGCACGCAACAGCTACTTGATCAGAAATATTCCATTCTACTACAATCCGTACGAGAAAATGGAATCGTTACAGCTGCAACTAAGCGAATGTCGATACAGTGAAGGATGGTGTCCAACGCCGATTCTACGGAAGGAAGAACTACACAGTCTACCACTGAGTCCAACATATCATCAAGACTATCGATGGCAGATTGAGCACAGAGCACAATCACACTATGAGGAACCGTACAAATCACGACAATATTTCTTCGCATGGAAAGTAGAGCCGGAAATTGACTGCAAGCTTCAAAAGTATCACAAGTGAAGGAGGACTACTGTCGAATACGTTTTTGGCAAAGCAGGAGACTTGGCCTTGACGTTTCAAAAGAAGCCGGTTGAACAGGAACTCAAATGCAAGGATACGGACAAGACGCTATTCATCTCGGAGCAAGAAATACCAGTCTACGTGAAGGATGGTGACAAACAAACCTTCTGGCAATCATAAACGGAACATATCAGCAACAAGAGAGACAACGACGCGACATAGAATGTCCACGATTGGTGTCAAACCGACTGCTGTCAGCAAAGATCACGGCGCTGGATCACAACCTGCATAACCAGCTTAACCACTTACATCGGTCACTGGTCCAGCTAACTTGCAAAATGCACGCAATCAACTTAAATTATGCCAGACAAAACTACTATGTCAACCCTACGATGACTTTTCGTAAAATCACCGGAATGACGAACGTTTTGGCAGTTCCAATATACGAGCATCTGTTGATATACAAGTGCACGCCGATACAGCACTTTAACATCTTGCCGTCAAACACGTCAACAACCTGCTACGATAAGCCAAGGATTGAAGCGTTCTACGAAGGAAAACGAATTCAGGGATTCTTGGACACGGTACACAACATCATCGTTGGCACCGCAATACCGAGACCTTGCACCACGGCAGTAAACTACTATCAACTGGACAATGCACTACACGTCATCAAAACAACTGGAACGACAGCAAACGTCACAGAACCGGAAGTAATCGTCGACGAAAACTACGACATGGAGGATTTGAAAATCCGATTCAACAGAACGAAGTATACGCCATTCGCCGATATCCAACTTGACGAGATAACACCAGGATGGACGATCAACGACTTCTTGCAAGCGTTCATCACCCAACGCAAGATGATTCACCAGCTGTTCACAAGAAAGGACAAAGGAACCGGGACAGGAAGATTTCCCGTCCTTGTTTCAATGGACAGCGCCATCAAATCATTTTGGACAAATAGCTTCTGGGAGCTGCTCAATGGAAGAGGCAGTCTCTATCAAGGATTCATCTTCTACGGTGCTTGCATTGTGTGGATTGTCACGGCAATCTTCATCATTTCATCGATCGTACGGTGCTTCAGTCAAACTTGTCCAAGAGCTAAGAAGACAGTGAATGCCATAATGCAAAGAACGACAACGGAAAGCGACAACAGTTTAGAACTAACAGAAACTGCACATTGTGAGGTTCAAGGGCAACCGACACTAGCAACGCGGCTATATCCATCGATTCCGACAACACCAACGGCACCAAGGATACAACCACCCAACTATCAAGCAGAACAGCACGAGCCAAAATGGCCGGAAAACTACGTCTGTACGCTACACGCCGAGATTGGCAAAGCAATGGCTCAGGTCATTGTCAACAACTTGCCATGTCGAGCACTACTGGATTCAGGCAGCTCGATCACAGTCATCTCGCAACAATTATGCAACAAGCTACGACTCGCGGTACGACCAGCAGCAATCGCAGTTGCAGGAGCAGGAGGACATTCACTCAACATCCTAGGAAAAGCAGATATCGACTTGAAAATTGCTAATAAACAGCTGACGGTCCCGACGTACATCATCGACAGACTACCAAACCAAGACGTCATCGTTGGAATCGACACGTTCAAGCAGCTTCAACTACCATTGACCTTCGACTTCAACAAGCAAACGTTTAGGATCGACACGGTGGAGCAACCGCTGATCAACCAGATTCGAGTACTACCGAAAGTAACTCTGCAGCAAGATGTCATTATCCAGCCTGAAAGCGCATGCTGGGTCAGAGCGAAAACGACCAGCGCGGCAGATGAAGCAATGATATTTGATCCACACAGGAGAGTCACGGCAAAACATCAAATCATGATGCCTACGGCACTAGTGCTGGTTGCAAAGGATAAGCAACTGCCAGTACAAATCTTCAACCCGAACACAGAAACGGTTCATCTACGACAAGGAATGTGCATCGGTCATCTCAACACCCAAGCATCGGTTATGCTGATTGAACAAGCGACTCCACGACTAACAGAGGAAGAATTTCAAAAGAAGATCAATTTGGATGACAGCCCGATTACGGAACAGCAAAAGAGGAAAGTTCGACAGCTGTTGTGGAAGTACAACGAAGCCTTCTGCCATCATGATTACGACATCGGACGAGCCAAGGACATCAAACAGGAAATCAAACTTCTGCCGCACACGGAACCAATTCAGTGCAAGCCGTACCCGATCGCCAAGCATCTGCAACAACACTTTGACGAAATCATCGATAAAATGCTAAAGCACGGCATCATCAGCAAAGCTATTTCGGCTTACTCCTCACCGTGCCTACTGGTACAGAAGAAGGAGACAAACGAAAGACGACTCGTATGCGACTTCAGACTGTTGAACAAGTACATACCGACGGATCAGCAAAGCCTACCGAAGATCTCCGAACTACTAGCAAAGCTCAACACGGCAAAATTGTTCACGGTGTTCGACCTACGTCATGGATTTTGGCAAATTGAAATCGAGAAAGAGTCACGACAGTACACGGCTTTCAAAACCTACAATGGACAAGTATACGAGTACAATCGATCGCCGATGGGACTTAGCAACAGCCCAGCAACGATGAGTCGACTAACAGCATACATGCTAGCAGGATGCACGAACCTGCTGCACTATGTCGACGACATTTTAGCCTACGGAGAGGATTTCGAGCGACTCTACGAAGCTACGGAGAAGGCCCTAGCGCTCATTCAACGCCAAGGTCTGAAGCTACAACCAACTAAATGCAAATTCTTCCGAGACAACGTGCGTTACCTGGGACATCAGGTGACAGCCAAAGGAATCTCACCGGACCCAGACAACGTGGAAAAGGTGAAGAAGTTTCCTACGCCAACCAGTATAACGAAGGTCCAATCATTCCTTGGACTTGCGCAATACTTCAGGAAGTTCTTACCTAACTTCGCAAAGACAGCAAAGCCACTGTACGACCTGCTCAAGTTCGACAAATGGAAGCAAGACAACTGGACACAGAGACAACAGGAAAGTTTCGACGAAATCAAACGACAGCTGACATCAGACGCACTGCTACAGCATCCGGACTTCGACAAGCCCTTCATCATCGAGACAGACGCCTCAGGAACGGGACTCGGAGCAGTCCTACTACAGGAAACCGAGGACAAGAAGGAACGACCTATTGCTTACGTCAGTCGAGCACTCAAACCAAATGAGACAAAGTGGTCAGCTACGGAACGAGAGCTACTAGGAGTCTTGTTCGCCCTGCGACAGTTTCATTACTACATCTATGGTTCTCCAATACAGACGATAGTACGCACGGATCATGCACCATTGACCTACGTCGTAACTACAAAAGGACAGACCAACAACCGACTCATCAGGATGACACTCAAGATCCAGGATTACAACTACAAACTCGTCTACAAACCAGGAATTACCAACAAAGCCGCGGACGCCCTGTCAAGAGCCTATGAAGTCAACGCCATTCATCCAATCCCTAACATCAAGGAGTTGGTGGATGAAACCGAGCGCGACAACTTCTACCAAGCGGTTAAAGACGACGACAAGAACATCAAACTCAGTCCCATGGAACGAAAATTCCTACGCAAGCAACGACAACACCTAACAATCAATAAGTCACGGCTCTACTGGATGAGCGACAATAAACCCAAGATCTACATACCATATTCGTTTCGGCAAGCAATTCTCAACGAGCTACACGACAACCCACTCGCTGGACACCTGTCGGCAGCAAAGACCATCGCGAGAGTGGAACAATACTACTTTTGGCCAACTATGTACGGCGACATCAAGCAGTATTGCAACAACTGCCATTCATGTGCTGCATCAAAGACAGGACGACGACAGAAACCGCAGCTACAGTCCATTCCGAAGTCGACTACAATGGACTGTCTAAGCATCGACATCACCGGACCGCTACCACCGAGCTGTCTCCAGGGCATCGCCTACACCTACATTCTAACCGCCTTGGATATCTTCTCGAAGTTTGCTATCGCCATACCGATACCGGACATCACAGCTCAGACAGTGGCAATGAGTTTCTTCAACGAAATCATTTGCAAGTACGGCACGCCGAAGAACCTCACATCGGACAACGGATCGCAGTTTACATCGCAACTGTTTCAGCAAGTCGTAAGGATTCTCAACATTACGCAGATCTACACATCGACCTACAATCCGAAGGCAAACATGGTTGAACGGTTTCACCGCAACCTGCACGAGATGATTACACATTTCGCGCACCAACAGCCGGAAGACTGGATCATCTACCTGCAATCTGTAACAATGGCCTACAACAGCGCTATTCATCGATCAACGGACAATACGCCATTCTTCCTAATGTTTGGACGAGACTTCCAACCGCCGAATCTGCTCGCACAGCAATTGCTACCATCGCAGTACGTGGAAGTACCGACTTCCATTCAGAAATTCGTCACGCAACTACACCTCGCATGGAAGATCGCCAAGCACAACATTGACAACCAGGTGGCTCTGACCACCGGCAACGACGCGAGATCGACAACCCTGACGGCCGGCGACATCGTCTACCTACACTACCCGCCACAGCAGACGCATAAACATGCACAGAAGTACAAAGGACCCTATCGAGTGGTCCAACTAACGTCACCAACAACGGCACGCCTGGCTAATGTACAAGATCCACATCAGCACCAGTTCTACGTACACATTCATCGACTAAAGAAGATCAACACTGACACAGCGACGTTTCTACCGACATTAGACAACGCTGATCGCACGCGTTCAACGAACCGCCACATCGCGACGAAGCACGAGGAGACTCAAACGACAGATGTGAGCCAGCCACATGGCTACAACCTACGACCACGCTAGAGTTTAGAGAACAACCCCGTGTAGTGACCGGGATAAAGAATAGCACTACAGCTTCGCAAGCTTGTCGTAAAAGGCGACTAATCCGAGCGACACAAAGACAGCGACAAATTGACGACAATTATGGGCAACGCACTGTCAAAACAGGCGCCCCAGCCTCAGCAGCTATATGACTGCCCGATATGTTTAACTGATGACTTGGCTGTCAAGCCACCGACTATTTGCATCAACGAACATAAAGTTTGCGGACAATGTTTAAGCGATTCACATTATATTCAGCCATGGCAGAATTGTCCCCTCTGTAGAGATAGTTTGCGACAATGTGCCTATTGTTATTCTTGGCGCACGTTTCAATATTGTAACCACCAACATTTTATTTGCATGCACTGTTTGAAGCAAACCGCTAGTAGGGGCGTTATAGGATGCCCCTTATGTAATAGTATGCCGCGAGACTGCACGTTTCGAAAGTGGTGTCGGATCAAACCTGATGCCACTTGATGTCTACGCGATATTCGAGTTTTGACCGCAATATGTACTGAAAAGTTTTTAGAGTTTTGACCAAACCCTCGCTTCACTAGACGCGCACAAAATCAATTGTTTATTTCCTATATTAACTGATCACCACAGAATTTTATTGTTAAAACTCGGGACGAGTTTTTTCGTAAAAAAGGGAGATTTTGTAGAGTGTTCTACCTCCCGTTAAAAAAGGAAAAAGAAGATAATCGTATAATACTACTATAAGTAAGTAAGTACACGCATGTGCGCCTAAGCTTTGAATGAATCACGCTACCAGAAAAAGATGTTACCAGAATAATACGCCATGAGCCATTTTCCCCTTTTAGCGCAACACGTGAATTGTCATGATACTATTTTGGATCAAAAACTTGTCTATAAATACAAGCGATCTGAAGCGGTACCGGAGCCATTCTCCCCACGGAAGAGGAGCGCTCCGAAGAGGAAGCCTTAGGAGGACTTCCTGATCTACCAAGTCAATCGAGACTCGGTCGAGTTGTTGCGGTAAGCCTTCCTTATTTGCGCCCGTTGTGTTAGAGACGTCTCGCTCAAGTCTATTGAGACTTGAGTCTAATTGAGTCTGTTGAGACTCTTGAGTCTGTTTAGACTCCATTGGTTGCAGTCTCCAGAAGGACTGCCCCTGATAGATCTTAGAGGACTATCAGTGGTTTCCGGAGCTATACCTAGAGTGCATAGAGGCACTGCTAGAAGAAGGAGGCTTAATTTAGACCGCAGTTTGGCGCAGGGTACCCATTGTTGCTACGAGGCCTCTGATTGGTCCTGACGGAAGATACCGGCCGGAAGAACTTATCGGAAGTACAAGAGGAACCAGGACCAGAGCAACTGAAGAATCAAGGCGCCTGATCTACGAGATCTACTGACAAGTTCCTAGCGAGAACTACTCAAGAAATTCAAATCCGGATTAAAGGTAATTGAATACCTTCGTTTGACTTACTGGGTTGCCTAGCTGTTGAGCTAGAAGTGATTGTTCCTTGATTATCGAAAGTCGGGTAATAAGGAACACATCAATATGCGCATATAAAGTATATTTCATTTCACACACATTGGCCATAGACACTGCTTCTATTAACCCTGCGTTCTAAAGCTAATATAAGGAGAGCAAATATAAAGGAAATGAATGTTAACATCGGCATGGCAAGAGCCCGCTACCAAGCTTGAGATTACTAACTATAATTCACCTAGACTTTGAGTTGGTAACGGAAGTTGGATGTAACACTGTATGAGCACTGCCAAAGGGTGATTGATATTGGGGGATTCTATGTTGTTGAGTGGTATAGTTTTCTTCATTAGCGATTGCAAGTTTGTCTGCTTTCACATCAGTGACATTACTTATGACACACGCGAAGTAATAGATATTCCCCTCAAATAGAAAATATTTTTAAGACAACAAGCACCCCCAATGAAAAGTAAGCAATTGCAGATAGCAAGCATCCCTTAATACTTGTAGCAAGCATCCATCCAGATAGCAAGCATCATCCCAGATAGCAAGCATCTGCAAATAGCAAGCATCCCCAAGATAGAAGCATCCACCCAGGTAGCAAGCATCCTGTAGATAATAAGAATCCCTAAATAACAAGCATCCTTAGATAGAAAGAATCCCATACATGTTAGCCAGTACCCCCTCTCTCAAATAGCAAGTACCCCATCTCTCAAATAGCAAGTACCCCCTTGAGAGCAAGCATCCCCCAGAAAGCAAGCATCCACCAGACAGCAAATAGCTAGTGCAAATGTTACCTCCACTAATGTGATAATTGCTTTCTCAGGTTGTGTAACAATCTACGTTTTAGCTAGCACAACAATCTCTTTTTGACAGTGCAATAATTAGTTTCTCAGCTAGTTAAATAATCATTTTCTCATTTAGTACAATAATCCTTTGCTAATCAAGTCCAAAATCAATGTCTCAGCTAGTGCAAAAGCCCTTTCTAATTTAGTGCAACAATCCTTGGCTTATCAAGTGCAATAATCCTTGGTGTATCAAGTGCCATAATCTAGGTCTGCTTAATTAGTCTTTTAATAAAATCTTTCAATAAAAAAATTATGCTAGGGCCTATTTTTATTTTTTACACTACTAAGATTTGACCTAGGTCACTGCATTAGCAGTCCAGCGTGTTTATATCTAGGTTAGCTCTTATTAAATTTATAAATTAATTTGTAGCACTTATAATTCCATACTAACACTAAGTCAATTGAGTAAAAGTCACAGAGGAGTTATGACATAATCAATTTCTTTAGGCAAGTTAGTACCAGTTTCTATTTTCTATTAAAGTTAGCAGTGTGAGTGTGGTTACACAATATAAATCAAGAATTGTACTATGCTTCCACACTGCATTTTCAATACTGTGATACAGTTAGGGGTCCCAATTCTGAGATCCAGCTTTTTGTTAGTGATCGAGATCCTAGCATTAATAGTCTGGGATCCCAGTAAACATGGATTGGAATTTACACTTTGCAAAAGTGAATATTTTTTGTCTTGCAGTTAGCACTTAAATAGTTTTGAGAGGATTTTTGCATCCT
>NIVC01004499.1:0-44043 GCA_002269645.1 Macrostomum lignano
ATCTCCATTTTCTTTTCACCCTGTCTACAATTGGTGCTCCAATGTTACATTATTATGGCAGTAGACTAAATGTGTAGTGAGCCATTTCACAAGCGTTCTTTAATTAAATAAATAAAACTTTTATATCAAGGTTAACAATTACAACGTCGCAGAAAAGCGAGGTTTCAACTACAGTTCATTCCTAATTTCTTTGCCGATATATTAAAGTGTAGTGTGCAGTTATCTGCTTTTTAATTTACGTAATTGTTTATTGTTGTGCGTTAAATCGTTTTCTTGTGTTGTACTCCTATATATGCTGAACGTACCACTACTGTAGTCCAGTTAATTATCAGTTCGAATTGCTAGTCGCACGAGACCCTGTCTTTGAAATGAACATTTTATTGTACAAAGTATTCTCTCTGAAAATTGCCAGTGAACTTTGAATTCTGTAGCCGTCAATTTGTAACTTTTCATTTAAGTGCAATGTAGTTTTATAATAATGATTTTGGCTTGTGTGTTGCGATTCTATTAAAGTGAATATGTTGTTTGGATTTGTTTATTTACCACTGTATTCTAGGGTGTGCTCAGTCCAGGGTGTGCTCAGTGTAGGGTGTGCTCAGTCCAGGGTGGGCTCAGTCTAGGGTGTGCTCAGTCCAGGGTGTGCTCAGTGTAGGGTGTGCTCAGTCCAGGGTGTGCTCAGTCCAGGGTGGGCTCAGTGTAGGGTGTGCTCAGTGTAGGGTGTACTCAATGTAGAGTGTACTCAATGTAGATTGTACTCAATGTAGATTGTACTCAATGTAGGATGTGCTCAATGTAGAGTGTACTCAATGTAGGGTGTGCTCAATGTAGGGTGTGCTCAGTCTAGGGTCAGCTCAGCTCATGGTGTGCTCAGTCTAGTGTGTGCTCAGTCTAGGGTGTGCTCAGTCTAGTGTGTGCTCAGTCTAGGGTGTGCTCAGTCTAGTGTGTGCTCAGTCTAGGGTGTGCTCAGTCTAGTGTGTGCTCAGTCTAGTGTGTGCTCAGTCTAGGGTGTGCTCAGTCTAGTGTGTGCTCAGTCTAGGTGTGCTCAGTGTAGGGTGTGCTCAGTCTAGTGTGTGCTCAGTCTAGGGTGTGCTCAGTCTAGTTTGTGCTCAGTCTAGGGTGTGCTCAGTCCAAAATGTGCTCAGTCTAGGGTGTGCTCAGTCTAGTGTGTGCTCAGTCTAGTGTGTGCTCAGTCTAGTGTGTGCTCAGTCTAGGGTGTGCTCAGTCTAGTGTGTGCTCAGTCTAGGGTGTGCTCAGTCTAGGGTGTGCTCAGTGTAGGGTGTGCTCAGTCTAGTGTGTGCTCAGTCTAGTGTGTGCTCAGTCTAGGGTGTGCTCAGTCTAGGGTGTGCTCAGTCTAGTGTGTGCTCAGTCTAGTGTGTGCTCAGTCTAGGGTGTGCTCAGTGTAGGGTGTGCTCAGTCTAGGGTGTGCTCAGTCTAGTGTGTGCTCAGTCTAGGGTGTGCTCAGTCTAGTGTGTGCTCAGTGTAGGGTGTGCTCAGTCTAGGGTGTGCTCAGTCTAGTGTGTGCTCAGTCTAGTGTGTGCTCAGTCTAGGGTGTGCTCAGTCTAGTGTGTGCTCAGTGTAGGGTGTGCTCAGTCTAGGGTGTGCTCAGTCCAAAATGTGCTCAGTGTAGGGTGTGCTCAGTATAGGGTGTGCTCAGTGTGTGCTCAGTGTAGGGTGACCAATGTAGGGTGTGCTCAATGTAGGTGTGTTCAATTTAGGGTGTGCTCAATGTAGGGTGTGCTCAATGTAGGGTGTTCTTAATTGTAGGGTGTGCTCAGTGTGTGCTCAGTGTAGGGTGTGCTCAATGTGTGCTCAGTCAGCAAATATCGAAATGCTTCTATCACTATTTTCAGTAATTTCAATATTTATCTTCATAAACTTGCCACAACGACGGCACACACAGAGAATACCACGCGGACAACAGATCTGAGCGATGAGCACACGAAGCAAGTCAGCTGCTGGTGGCATCCAATTGAAATGCCGTTTATGCACCCTGCGCTTTAACACCGCGGAGGAATTGGACAAGCACACCTACTTGTGCCATCCTCAGGTGTCAGCCTCTGCAGCTGCTTCATCGCCGCCATGTCAACGGCTGCCGCTGCGGCTGCCAACATGGCGGCAGCTGTGGCAGCTTCTCGTCTGCTGGCTCTGGCATCGAGTCTGCCGAATCAGACATTGTTGGTTTTGCTGGTGGCGTCCTTAGCGCTCTGGAGAATCAGGTTGAAAAGCGAGTCTATTTTCTGAGCTAGATCTGACCTACTTTCAGAGCTAGAGCTGACCTACTTTCTGAGCTAGAGCTGACCTATTTTCTGAGCTAGAGCTGACCTACTTTCTGAGCTAGAGCTGACCTACTTTCAGAGCTAGAGCTGACCTATTTTCTGAGCTAGAGCTGACCTACTTTCAGAGCTAGAGCTGACCTACTTTCAGAGCTAGAGCTGACCTACTTTCTGAGCTAGAGCTGACCTATTTTCTGAGCTAGAGCTGACCTACTTTCAGAGCTAGAGCTGACCTACTT
Organism: Macrostomum lignano; assembly: GCA_002269645.1. Classification (NCBI taxonomy): domain Eukaryota; kingdom Metazoa; phylum Platyhelminthes; family Macrostomidae; genus Macrostomum; species Macrostomum lignano. The sequence goes on from NIVC01004499.1 coordinate 2,513, forward strand.
TCTGAGCTAGAGCTGACCTACTTTCTGAGCTACAGCTGACCCATTTATGGATTCTATCATTGTGTCCGCTGCCTCCCCCGCAGACGGATCCTCCGACATCGTCGAAATCTGCAGCCTTGCCAGCTTCCTCATTGGCTCATTCTGCTGTCGATTCTATAATAATGGCTTCATCAGCCGGCTCAGCTACTAATACGACCGCTAGTAACAATACTAATAGAAATAATAATAATAATAATAGTAATAATGGCTCAAAAACAGTCGCTAAAAAGCGCCGAATCCATCCAGAGCCACCTGTCCGCACTGTCACACCAGCTTCTCCAGACGCGCCACTCTAAAAGTACATTTAATCAGGCAGCGCTGCCCGGCGGTGAAGTGGCGCACAATTTCGGCCAATGCCGTTGTCAAATCGACATCGTCGGCGTTGAAAAGCTCCGGCCAGTTTGCTTGTCGAGAATGCGGTGCCAGGTTTCATAGAAAGTCCAACTGCACCAGACATATGCGAATGCACGGCTATACCGGCGAATGAAGGCTTTGAAAGATTGCGAGACTGGCCGCAATGAAAGAAACTCGCACTGCTGCAGTCTCTGCACCGAGTCGGATACCGCGTTTGACGAGATCGGGCTTATCTGGTGGGTCAACGATTCAGGTCTCACTATTCAGGTTGAGATTCTTTATGATTCAGGTTGAGATTCTTTATGATTCAGGTTAAGATTCTTTATGATTCAGGTTGAGATTCTTTATGATTCAGGTTGAGATTCTTTATGATTCAGGTTGAGATTCTTTATGATTCAGGGTTGAGATGCTTTATGATTCAGGTTGAGATTCTTTATGATTCAGGTTGAGATTCTTTATGATTCAGGGTTGAGATGCTTTATGATTCAGGTTGGGATTCTTCACTATTCAGGTTGAGATACTTTATGATTCAGGGTTGAGATGCTTTATGATTCAGGTTGGGATTCTTCACTATTCAGGTTGAGATACTTTATGATTCAGGTTGGGATTCTTTATGATTCAGGTTGGGATTCTTCACTATTCAGGTTGAGATACTTTATGATTCAGGTTGGGATTCTTTATGATTCAGGTTGAGATTCTTCACTGTTCAGGGTTGAGATTCTTTATGATTCAGGTTGAGATTCTTCACTATTCAGGGTTGAGATTCTTTACTATTCAGGTTGAGATTCTTCACTATTCAGGTTGAGATTCTTTACTATTCAGGTTGAGATTCCTCACTATTCAGGTTGAGATTCCTCACTATTCAGGTTGAGATTCCTCACTATTCAGGTTGAGATTCCTCACTATTCAGGTTGAGATTCCTCACTATTCAGGTTGAGATTCTTCACTATTCAGGTTGAGATTCTTCACTATTCAGGTTGAGATTCCTCACTAATCAGGTTGAGATTCCTCACTATTCAGGTTGAGATTCCTCACTATTCAGGTTGAGATTCCTCACTATTCAGGTTGAGATTCCTCACTATTCAGGTTGAGATTCTTCACTATTCAGGTTGAGATTCTTCAGTATTCAGGTTGAGATTCTTCAGTATTCAGGTTGAGATTCTTCACTATTCAGGTTGAGATTCTTCACTATTCAGGTTGAGATTCCTCACTATTCAGGTTGAGATTCTTCACTATTCAGGTTGAGATTCTTCACTATTCAGGTTGAGATTCTTCACTATTCAGGTTGAGATTCTTCACTATTCAGGTTGAGATTCTTCACTATTCAGGTTGAGATTCTTCACTATTCAGGTTGAGATTCTTCAGTATTGAGGGTTGAGATTCTTCACAAGAAGGATAATCCTTAGAAAAGTTAGCATTCTTCATTCATTTCTAAATGTTCGCCATTCTGCCTCGCCATTTCGCAGCCACCTGTCGCAGTCGCACGGGTTAGCTGGCCGGCTACACCTGTGCAGCACCTGTCGCCAGGTGTTCACATCTCTCGCCGAGCTCCGCCAGCATCAGGAGGCCAGCCTCCATCAGCCGTGGCGCTCTTGCGATCGTCAGCAATGCCCGGCCAAGGACTGTCGGCGGTGCTTCACCTTGCCGAAGCACCTGGCGGAGCACCGGCTGCTGCACCCCACTCCGCCGCAGCTGCGGCCGCACCGCTGCCCGGTGTGCCTGGCTGCCGGCTGCAACGAAGATGACGTCACCTTCTGCTGGCAATTTCAATTGGTTGAGCACTGCGTTAGCGTCGGGCATTTGAGTCGCATGGCTTAACTGACAGCTTTGAGAATTCATTTGGGATTTGATCATCTCCCTTAATCCTCAATCCTTTGTCTCTTATCTTTCTTGGTCTGTGCCTGTCTGTCTGTCTGTCTGTCTGTCTGTCTGTCTGTCTGTCTGTCTGTCTGTGTCTGTCTGTCAGTCTATCTGTCTTAGTGCCTGTCTATCTGTAATCTGTATGTCTGTCAGTCTTATGGTCTGTCTGTCTGTCTGTCTGTCTGTCTGTCTGTCTGTCTGTCTGTCTGTCTCTGTCTGTCTGTCTGTCTGTCTGTCTGTCTGTCTGTCTGTCTGTCTGTCTGTCTGTCTGTCTGTCTGTCTGTCTGTCTGTCTCTGTCTGTCTGTCTGTCTGTCTGTCTGTCTGTCTGTCTGTCTGTCTGTCTGTGTGTGTGTCTGTCTGTCTGTCTGTCTGTCCTTCTGTCTGTCTGTCTGTCTGTCTGTCTGTCTGTCTGTCTGTCTGTCTGTCTGTCTGTCTGTCTGTCTGTCTATCTGTCTGTCTCTGTCTGTCTGTCTGTCTATCTGTCTGTCTCTGTCTGTCTGTCTGTCTGTCTGTCTGTCTGATCTCTGCACCTATCGTCTGCTTGTCTATTTCTCTAATCTTTGCATTTCTCTTAACAAATTCTTAAGCCAGTTCTTTTCCTTGCACAAATATCTTGAACAGTGTTTGTTTTCATTTACTGACCATTTTATTATGTCCATTGTGCTCAACTTTCGACGGATATTCTATAAGCATTATTTGAACTTATAATATATATGTATATGTATAAACTCTCACTAATCTCAAAATTTTATACTTTTTTATATCTAGCATTATTTTTGTTTGGCTCATTATATGCTTTCACTAATATTCGGCACAATACTTCAAGCAGTTAATTGGTTTACTGTTCAGTGCGAGCATTCGTTCACAACTTTTGTTTACACGGATGTCTACTTGCTTTTTTTTAGCTTTGTTATTATAAAGCGTGGTTCTCTTTTCATAAGCATGCAACTCCGTGCGTGCCCATTTTTATCGCCTGCTTGTTGCAGGTGCTGGTTTCCGCCACTTTTTTACATTAAACAACATATCTTCAAGGCTCAATATGCTATGTTTTGTCGATCCAACGGCATTTAGCTTTGCAAGAAATATTTACTGGCTTTTTTTGCACTGCTTCCTACTTTTTATTCTAAACCTTTTAATATTGGAACATTAATTACAATTTTCAACCTTTAATATTCTTTAAAATCGCCCTTTAGTCTTTTAATAAAATCCTATTCTCTGTGAAGACCGCTCTTTAATCTATTTTAGAATCGCCCTTAAATCCCTTTTATACTCGCCCTTTAATCTCCTTTAGAATCGCCCTTTAAACCCCTTTATAATCGTCCTTTAATCCTTTTTAGAACCGCCCTTTAATCTCCTTTAGAATCGCCCTTTAATCTCCTTTAGAATCGCCCTTTAATCTCCTTTAAAATTGCCCTTTTATCTCCTTAGAACCGCCCTTTTATCTCCTTTAGAACCGCCCTTTTATCTCCTTTAGAATCGCCCTTAATCTCCTTTAGAACCGCCCTTTAATCTCCTTTAGAATCGCCCTTTAATCTCCTTTAGAATCGCCCTTTAATCTCCTTTAGAATCGCCCTTTAATCTCCTTAGAATCGCCCTTTAATCTCCTTAGAATCGCCTTTTAATCTCCTTTAGAATCGCCCTTTAATCTTCTTTAGAATCGCCCTTAAATCTCCTTTAGAATCGCCCTTTAATCTTCTTTAGAATCGCCCTTTAATCTCCTTTAGAATCGCCCTTTAATCTTCTTTAGAATCGCCCTTTAATCTCCTTTAGAATCGCCCTTTAATCTCCTTTAGAATCGCCCTTTAATCTCCTTTAGAATCGCCCTTTAATCTCTTTTAGAATCGCCCTTTAATCTTTAGAATCGCCATTTAATCTCCTCTAGAATCACCTTTAAATCGCTTTGTAGCCTTCCCCAGCAAAAGTATACATCGGCCCTCTAATTTACTTATTAAATTGCCTCCATGAATTTGTACTATTTTGTTCGCTCCTGCTTGTACAGCTCTTCAAGTATTCTATAGAATAATAATAGCAATAATATATTTATTATGATAATAAGCTGCATTCTGAAGCGGATATACTTTCAATAGTTATACGTTTAGCAATTTTTAAAGACAAAATAGTTATATCGACATGTAACTAGGCAAGCCAGGCCCGTTTTGAGGGCCTGTGTGTACATAGTCCATTATGCAATTTTAATTCTTACCTATTAGTATGTAGTTGCAATTTGCAATTTTCATTTAATTTGTGAATTTAATACTTTGAAAGCAAATATACATAATACATATATAAGCAGCGTCTGAGGCGTTTGCTTTTAAGCAGCTTATATTTAATTGAGTTGTTTTGTTATCTGTTTAGTTTCTGCGTTTTGATGATTAAGATTCTTAAGAAATTTTCACACCTCTTTGTCTTGCTTTACAGTACATTCCATTTTTAACGGCCTGCTAATTCAGTTGCGGCGCAGTATCTCTGGTTAGGGGGGAGGGGGCAGTAGTTAGGTGGTCACCCCCCCCCCTTCTAAGAAAGTAAAAAATTACGAACAAATTATGAAGTTGCATTACAGAGGGAGACTATCTGCCCTCCCTTCCTAGGGTCTTTTTGAGGGCCGTGGGGATGGTGGGGTGGTCACCCCCGGCCCCTTCCCCCCCCCCCCAGGCAGCTGCCCCCCTGCGCCGCCACCACTGCTGCTATTTCTGTTTCTACCTGAGCTTTTGTCAGTCAGGTCAGGTAAGAAGGATGCTTTAAGAGTAGGTTTATGTTAGGATTCGTGTTTGGGTTAGAGTTATAGGGTTAGGGTTTAGGACTTAAGTCAGTAAGTAGTAGGTGCTAGCCGTCTTCTGTTAGAGGGAGGTAGGGATTGCAAAATCCCGGATTTTTGTGATCCCGGGATTTAATCCCGGAATTTGGCCAATCAGAATTATACAGATTTTTATGCTTCTAGGTTAAAATTTTAAGGCAAAATATGCGCTAAACGCTTTTTTGCTTACTTTTTTGTATTGTTATAGAGATAATGATCTATTTTTAGATGAAAAATAGCATTTTCTTGTGACCTATTGAAGTAAGTAGTATAAATGTACTAATTAGTAGTAAAGAAGCAAATCATATCAAAATTTAAATTGAAATTAATTTCACATTCAAATCTGTGATGCGGGGTTTAAAAAGGTGCCACACGACGTGAGGCAATTAACGGAAATTAGGGGCTCCGATTAATTTGGTGGTTGTGTTCACAAAATTGCCAAATGCAGAATGGGTCATAATAGTCATAATAAGGGGCCAACACATGCTTTTGTGCACCCTGTGTGAGCGTGTGTATTAGCGCTTGTATAGTTTTGCTGAGGAGTCGGCGGAATGAGCAATATTTATTTATGCATACAGACAAACTATAAGTTTAGAAGAGAGGCAGAGTTAGAGTGTACATTTACTGAACCCCAATAGCCGTAGTTTTTTTATATAGTTCACTTTACGATTCTAGATTATGTAAGTCTCAAACTTTGGCTAAATGTACATATTGTGCTCTTATCTAGCAGTGGGGTGGTGGCTTTCGCTGGCGCGGCGTTTTGTTTGATAATTGAACCCGCGTTTCATCTATTTTTTTCAGTCGCGCCTTAACTATCGATTATTACTTTAATTTTTCGCGATGGCTTCTCTACAATCTGACTTGGCCAATCAAGAAGGCTCTGCCGCCGATTCCTTTGAAGTCGCCGCCGCCGCGTCGAGCGATTGTCGCGTCAAGCTCAACCGACGCTCGCTGGGCGGCTTAGCCTTTGATGTTGAATTTATTGACGACAGCGGCCAGAGTAATAAAACTGATAATAGCGATGTTAAAAGTTCAGTTGGCGGCGGTAAAACGGCTGTTGACGCCAGTCCTAGTCGAAAGGCCCAGCAGCCGCCACAGTCGACTGCAGTCAGCGCCGATGAAATCGCCGAACGCCTGGCCGCGGCTGAGCTCCGTCGAGAGCAGCAGCTGGCCGAGCGAGTCGGCCGTCTGGAGACCAAGCTCAGTCACGTGACCGAAGTGGCCGAGCGACAGAAACGCGAAGTGGAAGCTCGAACTGAGCAGAATTTGAAGTCTGTTGAGGAGACGCTGAAAGCTGCCGAAGAGCGCCGACTGGGAAGGATGGAGGCAAGTTAACGGTCTTGGATAAATGGTTCCATGTGTACTTTTATTTTCTATGCTCGATTGCTTATAACTGCCGCCTGACTGGGGGGGGCAGCGACCCGACTGGGGGGGGGGGGCAGCGGCCTGATTGTGGTGGGGGGGGCAGCGACCTGATGGTGGTGCGGGGGGCAGCGACCTGATGGTGGTGGGGGGGCAGCGACCTGATGGTGGTGGGGGGGCAGCGACCTGATGGTGGTGGGGAGGGGCAGCGACCTGATGGTGGTGGGGGGGGCAGCGACCTGATGGTGGTGGGGAGGGGCAGCGACCTGATGGTGGTGGGGGGGGCAGCGACCTGATGGTGGTAGGCGGGGGACAGCGACCTGATGGTGGTAGGGGGGGGCAGCGACCTGATGATGGTGGTAGGGGGCAGCGACCTGTTGGTGTGGGGGGGGGCAGCGACCTGATGGTGGTGGGGGGCAGCGACCTGATGGTGGTGGGGGGACAGCGACCTGATGGTGGTGGGGGGGGACAGCGACCTGATGGTGGTGGGGGGGGACAGCGACCTGATGGTGGTGGGGGGGACAGCGACCTGATGGTGGTAGGGGGGGGACAGCGACCTGATGATGGTGGTAGGGGGGCAGCGACCTGTTGGTGTGGGGCACTAAGGGGCAGCGGCCTGAAAGCTTGGAAATTGTCAAGTAGACGCGCACCCCGAATGCATTTAATGACACCAGCAACGTTATTATCATCAAACCGATGCCCCAACCCAGGAGGTGAAGCAGCGAGCTCGCGGCCTGAGCGCCGGAGCCAAGGAGCGCAGCAAGGCGGTACGCGAGAAGCTGGAAGCGGAACGGCAGACGCTCGAAGCCGAGCTGGATCGCGACATTCGTGCCAAAGAGGCGAAACGCCGCGAACAAATCGAACGAATTGCAGGGCGCCCAGCAGCACCTGGCCAAGGTGGAGGGGGTGCGCAATCAGCGGCTGAGCACCGGGCCTGAGCAAGGCTGCGGCGACACGGCCGGAACGCAGTCAGAGTAACAGCGACTGCCGTTTTTGAAACGCTGATAATTAAAAAGTTCCGTTGGATTATATTTAGGTCAAAATTCTCTTCTATATACTACATAGTTTATGCCAGTTATTCAGCGCTCATTATATCCTTTATTTTTTTCTATTATTTTCCTATTGTTAGTATACATTTTTGCTATAGAAGTAGTGCAGTTTAGAAATCGCCAAAAAATTATTGCATTTTTTCTATTTCTAGGATAAGTGAATAAGAATTCGTAATTTTTGTTTAAAATCTAGTTTTTCTTAATAAGAAATTGTTGCATTTGTTTAAGTTTACCAGTTTAGTGTCAATATATAAAAATTGCATTAGTCTACCAGTTTTCCTATAATTAGTTTATACCCGTTGTCGCCTATATAGCTCATCATTTTCTCCTCTACATATAGGCATCAGTATGCAATCTCAATTAGTCAACCCAATGACTGTCAGTTGGACTGTCGCCAAACTTATAAACAAAACTTTTGTAACTCTAGGTGACCAATAAATCTTCCAGTGTGTGCGAGCCAGTTAACGAAGTTGTGTTCTGCTGAAAATTTGATTCAAAAATTGTTTCAATGCTCTTCAACCTGAGTTAGTTAATTTATTCAATGAAATACATCTACGAAAACATATTAACCAATTAAACCAGGCCATTAACATTTTAGAGAATTTTCTAGGGAATCACCCCTATTTAAAAACCCACAGAAATTTCCCCTAAAGCCTTGATAAATCGCCCTATAAAACCCCCCACAGGGTCGTCCAAAAATCCCAATATAATTGCCACTAGAAGCCTCCTAAAATCGCCCCTAAACCCCCACATACAATCGCCTCTAAAAACCCCCTAAAATCGCCCCTAAATCCCCATATCATTGCCACTAAAACCCTCCTAAAATCGTCCCTAAACCCCCACATACAATCGCCTCTAAAAACCCCCTAAAATCGCCCCTAAATCCCCATATCATTGCCACTAAAACCCTCCTAAAATCGTCCCTAACCCCCCATACAATCGCCTCTAAAACCCCCTAAAATCGCCCCTAAATCCCCTAAAATTGCCCTAACCCTCCTAAAATCGCCCTAACCCCTAAATCGCCACTAAAACCCTCCTACAATCGCACTAAAACCCTCCTAAAATCGCCCCTAAAACCCCCTAAACAATCGCCCCTAAAACCCTCCTAAAATCGCCCCTAAACCCCACCTACAATCGACACTAAAACCCTCCTAAAACCGCCCCTAAAACCCTCCTAAAACCGCCCCTAAAACCCTCCTAAAATCGCCCCTAAACCCCACCTACAATCGACACTAAAACCCTCATAAAACCGCCCCTAAAACCCTCCTAAAACCGCCCCTAAAACCCTCCTAAAATCGCCCTAAAACCCCATACAATCGCCTCTAAAACCCTCATAGAATCGCCCTAAAACCCTCCTAAAATCGCCCCTAAAATCCCCCCATAAAATCGCCACTAAAACCCTCCTAAAATCGTCCCTAACCCCCCTACAATCGCCACTAAAACCCTCCTAAAATCGCCCCTAACCCCCTAAACAATCGCCCCTAAAACCCTCCTAAAATCGCCCCTAAACCCCACCTACAATCGACACTAAAACCCTCCTAAAACCGCCCCTAAAACCCTCCTAAAACCGCCCCTAAAACCCTCCTAAAATCGCCCCTAAACCCCACCTACAATCGACACTAAAACCCTCCTAAAACCGCCCCTAAAACCCTAAAACTAAAATCGCCCCTAAACCCCATACAATCGCCTCTAAAACCCTCATAGAATCGCCCCTAAAACCCTACTAAAATCGCCCCTAAAATCCCCATCCATAAAATCGCCCCTAAAACCCTCCTAAAATCGCCCCTAAAACCCTCCTAAAATCGCCCCTAAAACCCCAATATAAAAATCGCATTGAAAACTGTATATTATACAATACCTGAGCGTTTAATTACATTGCATGCAACTCCAAAGATTCGCGCTCGCGCCCCTAAAGGCCTTGCAATGGACCAGTGGCTTCGCTGTCATCGGCAACAGAGGCAGCAGGCGCCTGTGCTCAATAGGAACCATTCTAGGCATTGAGACTAGCTGCGATGACACAGGCGTTGCCATGGTAACCACAGACGGTCGGATACTGGCCGAGACTGTCTATGGCCAGACTACTACCCACCTAGCAACTGGAGGCATTGTTCCAGCCACGGCTGCGCAGCTCCACGCTGCCAATATTAACCCCGCTATTAGCCAGGTGTTACACGAAACTGGCGTTGCCATGGAAACGGTCGACGCGGTCGCCGTTACCAATTGTCCAGGTATGGCGCCCTGTCTGAAAGTCGGCTTGGTGCACGCTAAGCGCCTGGCTCGGCGGTTTAATAAGCCGCTGATACCTGTGCATCACATGCGAGCTCACGCGCTCACCGCTTGCCTCACTGATGGGGTGCAGCTGCCCTTCCTAGCCTTGTTGCTAAGCGGCGGCCACTCCCTGCTAGCGGTTGCTAGGGAAGTTGACGATTTCTACCTGGTTGGCAGAGGTTTGGACCAATCGCCAGGTGACACATTGGACAAGTGCGCTCGGTGAGTTTGGAACTGTGAGAATCGCCCTCAATGTAGCCATGAGAATCGCCCTCAACTGTAGTCACGAGAATCGCCCTCGTAGCCATGAGAATCGCCCTCGCTGTAGCCATGAGAATCGCCCTCGCTGTAGCCATGAGAATCGCCCTCGCTGTAGCCATGAGAATCGCCATCACTGTAGGCATGAGAAGCACCGTCTCGCTGTAGCTGAGCTGAGAATCGCCCTCTAGCCATGTCGTCGCCCCAGCTAGCTGAGAATCAGAGTGTCTAAACAGTTCTGAGAGTTGCCCTCACCTGCCATCGCCATTCCCTTCTCGCAGCTACCTGCGTCTCAGTGAGCTGCCCGGTCTCGGCGATCTGCCCGGAGGTCGCGCCGTCGAGATCGTAGCCTCCCAAGGCGGCGACTCCCGCGCTTGGCCGCTGTCCGGCAGCAGCACCCGGTTTAACAAGTCCGACTGCAACTTCAGCTTCTCCGGATTGCAGTCTGCGTTTCGACAGCTGGCAAACAGGGTGCTTCTTGGCGACCCCATGCAGCTCTCTGAGCCGTTGCAGCATAACCATTTGGTAAGTCTCTGTTGTGCTCTGTTCCTGCAATGCCTTATCGACATTGACACTCATTTCAGCTCCATCAAAACTCAATGCAGTCCCATCGACACTCATTCCAGCTCCATCGACACTCATTCCAGCTCCATCGACACTCATTCCAGCCCCATCGACACTCATTCCAGCCCCATCGACACTCATTCCAGTCTCATCGACGCTCATTCCAGCCCCATCGACACTCATTGCAGTCTCATCGACACTCATTCCAGCCCCATCGACACTCATTACAGCCCCATCGACACTCATTCCAGTCTCATCGACACTCATTGCAGCCCATTGCATCGATACTCATTCCAGCCCCATCGACACTCATTACAGCCCCATCGACACTCATTCCAGTCTCATCGACACTCATTACAGCCCCATCGACACTCATTACAGCCCCATCGACGCTCATTCCAGCCCCATCGACACTCATTGCAGTCTCATCGACACTCATTCCAGCCCCATCGACACTCATTGCAGTCTCATCGACACTCATTCCAGCCCCATCGACACTCATTCCAGTCTCATCGACACTCATTCCAGTCTCATCGACACTCATTGCAGCCCCATCGATACTCATTCCAGCCCCATCGACACTCATTACAGCCCCATCGACACTCATTCCAGTCTCATCGACACTCATTCCAGTCCCATCGACACTCATTACAGCCCCATCGACACTCATTCCAGCCCCATCGACACTCATTGCAGTCTCATCGACACTCATTCCAGCCCCATCGACACTCATTGCAGTCTCATCGACACTCATTCCAGCCCCATCGACACTCATTGGAGTCCTATTAACACTCATTGCAGCTTGTCTAATTACTCGTAATTCGAGTTACTAATTAGCTAATTCTCTAAGTACGCTCGTACTTCTGTTTCAGGTTCGCCAGCACTACCCTCACCTCTGCGCCAGTCTTCAATACGCCCTGTGTCGAATGGTTGCCACCCGAACAGCTCGAGCCGTGAAATTCGCTCGCCGCACCGAGCTGCTCCCAGAATCCTTCCCTATCGTTGTCTCTGGCGGAGTGGCCGCCAACTCCGCCGTTCGTAGTTCGCTTCAAAGCCTCGCCAAGTTTTACGACTTGCCGTCGGCGGTTTTTCCGCCGGCGAGACTCTGCACCGACAATGGCGTCATGATTGCCTGGGCTGGTGCGCAGCTCTGGCGCCGCCGGCTTCACTGCGTGATGCCAAGGGATTTTGCTAGCGTCGATTTGGAGGCTCGCTGCCCTATTGGGGAAGATTTAACTGGCCTGGTGGCCAACTGGCACATCCCGGTTGACAGGTTTAGCATTCTGACTGATCATCCAGTAGCTGAGTCTGGGACTGCTCAATAAATGAGTTCTTGTTGCACAGCGGTGTGCATCTATCTCAGGTTTTGAGATTCTCAGTTTTGAGCCAGCCTCTCAGATCCTCAGTTGCTGAGCCAGCCTCCCAGATCCTCAGTTGCTGGGCCAGCCTCCCAGATCCTCAGTTGCTGGGCCAGCCTCCCAGATCCTCAGTTGCTGGGCCAGCCTCCCAGATCCTCAGTTGCTGGGCCAGCCTCCCAGATCCTCAGTTGCTGGGCCAGCCTCCCAGATCCTCAGTTGCTGGGCCAGCCTCCTAGATCCTCAGTTGCTGGGCCAGCCTCCCAGATCCTCAGTTGCTGGGCCAGCCTCCCAGATCTTCAGTTGCTGGGCCAGCCTCCCAGATCCTCAGTTGCTGGGCTAGCCTCCCAGATCCTCAGTTGCTGGGCCAGCCTCCCAGATCCTCAGTTGCTGTGCCAGCCTCCCAGATCCTCAGTTGCTGTGCCAGCCTCCCAGATCATTCAGTTGCTGTGCCAGCCTCTCAGATCCTCAGTTCTAGGCTAGCCTCCTGGGCCACTGCCATCCGCTTTGATCCTCAGGCTGGCATGGCAGTTTAAGTTTCCAGCCTAATTTTTCAGCATTATGAGTGTCATTTTCATGGCTATACGCTCGTACGAGCGTATACATGTACTTTAAATGTAGCTAAATTTCTTAAAATGAAAATCATGTACATGTAGAATCAGTTGTAGACATGCCTGTTACATACATGTATTTCCATCAGCTTAATAAGTGGCTGCATTTGCCGAGCTGGTTAATTTTGTATTGAAGATATTCTTCGTCACGCATATATAAATCATACAATACGTGTATACGCGCTTCTCTATTTTTAAAATATATGTAAAAATAAATGAGAAAATATTTTTCTTAACAACCACAACCATTATTATTCTATTCAACTTCATCTCGTATTAACCATATCGCTCCTTTAAATTTTATTCCCTCCCAACTAGCTGTATGCGAATATGTTAGTTTCTAACGAAAATCCCAATGAACTGCTCCTAACATGTTTGTTCCTGTACGTGTACGTGCACATATACATGTATCTGGCATGATCTGTCTGTACGATTTGCAATGCAATAATCTGAATAGATTCAAATGTTAAACGAAAGCGTGCCTCACATTTATTACAGTGGAAAATGCAATCTTTAATCATTTGATTAATTATGAAATCTCAAATACAGAAACGTGTTTCTGCTTTCAGCAGTGCATTGCTAGCGTTAAAATTATTACCATTAGTTTTAGTTTAAAAGGCTTAGTAATTTATTTTATTACATTGCCTGTATTAAAAAAATCTACTATACGCCTAGGCTAAATAGAACAGACAGTTTATAATTTTTGTTAGTATTCTTCGAACATTTTTAAATTATTAGTATTAGTCACAATTTCCACGAACCCGTTCAACCTGTCGTCGAAAAAATCCATTTTTTTGCTTTACAGAGAAGCTAGTCCTATACGAGTTTATAGTTGGCAATTTGCAATTGTATTAAAAATAATATTTGTCCATTTTGAAGTTCTTTTTAATTTTAGTTGTTTCATTTCTTGGCTTTAAACATTCATAGGCCTAATATACTATATTAAAGACTTGCAGACTAAGTCTAGTCTAAACATAATAAGTTCGAGTAGACTTTAATATACAGACAATTGCTGCATTCGAGGAGTAGTATTGGAATAAAAAGTAATTTTTTTTATAAAAATGACCTCGATACCGCGTTTTAATGTATCATCGCGCTACACAAGAACCAAAGAAGGTAAGAATAAGCTGCTTCAGCAGCTTCGACTTAATCCTTGGGCCTTGACCTTGAATCATAATAATGAAAATGGCCTCCTTGTAATTCAAGCTTAAGATAAGACTGTAAAGTAGAAGTTTATATAGGCTGATTTTGATGTTTAGGAATTTTGATGATGCTTATTAAATTATAAAACTTTTTATTTAGTCTAAATCTATCTAGCACTAGGTCTAACATTAACTTGATACTAATATAGGCCAGTTCCTGGACACTTCGTCATCTTACTACTTTGTCATCCACTCATATTTCTAGACACTTCGTCATCTTACCACTTCGTCATCTACGATACTATTGTGGACACATCGTCATCTACTCCCTGGACACTTCGTCATCCATTTTGTCTGAAAAACTTATTGAATAGCTATATATAAATTCGTCAGCTAAGTTGTATTGAGTAGTCATAAATATAGGTGGCTACACTGAGGATTAACTAACTGATAATTAATGTGGATTAACTACGACAGGGAAGAGCTGGAGATTGGAGAAGAGAAGAGATCGCAATCAGTACAAAATTGAATTCTACTCGCGGTTTGAATACCATACAAAATCTTGGAATCATACAGCAAAACAAAAATAATAATAAATTGTAAATTTGCATACTTGAATAGCAAAATTAAATACAACTTAAAAAATAAATAATAATAAATATTAAAAAATATACTATTCATAAACATAATTAAATCTACATCGTTACAACTCCTACACAACTCCACATGGTTGTGGAAGTGAAGCTATAATAAAATTACAATCAACACTTGTACACATACAGCGTGCATTTAGATGCCAATTATGGCGAGAAGTTGAGTCCCTAAATGTGTATTTAATCTTATATTTTATATACTATTGATTGAGAAACAATTTGCATGTATAAAAAATTGAATAACAATTTTATAGCTTTGCAAAATCTTGGGAATGGGATGACAGTGTTCTCAAAAATTGGTCACTTTGTCATCTAGATTTCTAACATTTTTTTTGTATGACAAAGTGTCCAAAAATCATGGTCACTTCGTCATCTGGATGACAAACTAGTAAGATGACAAAGTGTCTAAGAACCATATAGGCCTACCTTTCCTGCTCAATTTAAACAAATCTGCAATATAATTTAGACAACTCAAAATTCATTTTTGATAAGTCCTGGAGCAAAGCTCACATTCAATTTTGATAATTGTGATTCAATTTAATCATATTTCATTATTTGGCTTAAGCCCTTCTAGACATTTGCTTCCTATCACCTTTGTTTCTGACCTTAAGAGAAAGAATTAGAGATTAATATATACATTCTATAAGCTAGGCCTAGGCTGGCTTTATATCCTAAAATATGTTGTCTCTTTTTTTAACAACAATGTAATTGATTGGTAGACTATAGAAATAGGATATGATCATAAATGTGATCACAAAATTATAGTTTCATGACACTCACTTTTTTACAACTGTAACTTATGGAATTTTAACCTGGGAGTGTGATTTTCTCATTGTTTTGAATTGAGATTTTTGTGGATTTAAATAAAGTATTCTGGTAGTAGGCCTATATCTAATAATAAAAGAATATGGTAAGTGCTTTTTGGTATTTAATTATTAGGCCTAGGTTATTTAAAATAAGATTAGGTTACAAAACTAGAATTACAATTCTTTTATGTGCCTTAAAAGAAGCTACAGCTCACAAGAATCTCAACTTAAGAAAGTGCCAAGAATCCAAGATATAAAATAGAATAATAATAAAGAGCTAATAATAATATACCAACATTCTAACTAAATATAGCTGTAGATTATCTAGACATAAATATCAATACATTTAATTCAAAATGAATCAAATTAATACCAAAAATTCCACTCACTTTAGTGTTGCTTCTAATAAAATATTTTGAAAAATTTCATGCCTAAGAAGGTATTATAGCAAAAAATTCTAATGCTTATAAACAAATAAAAACAAAAAATATGTATAAAATGGCACATATTGCATTAACAAAAGCCCAACAAAAAAATTTAGTGCCTAGTGGCACACAGCCAAAGCTGATCAAAAAGATTTAGCTCAGAACAGGTCACCTAAAATGTAAAATCTGCATATGCCCTGCATGAAATATGCTTTTAGACACATTTGAAAGGCATAATTGATTGATGTGACAATATGATAATTGTTTCTAAGTAAATTTCACAAATAATTAAAATTCTAAAAACATTTTACTGGTAAGTTTTAGCCAATATTTTTTGATAATTTTCAGTCTGAGCTAAAGTAAAACATGCAGTTTTAAAGTTCAAAATGCTTAAAAAGCAATTTAATCTGATTTTTACCTGATTTTTAGTACTACTATGCCCTGTGCTCTGCTATGCATATGCTTGTATGTCAATAAACTAATGTAGGAATTGGCGTACAAACTTGTATTTTCATACATGCATAGCACAAACTCCAAAATATGCCAAAATATATTTCCATGCACATGTGACACCTTAAGTGTATACAAATGATTTACCCCAAAATTTCCGTGTTTTTATGAAATAAAGGTTATGATTTTTAACAAAAGTGTACAAAGTTTACTATTGTTTTTTAATATATAAAACAGTATAGAAACAGAACAGCTATTTTTTGTTGTTTTGCTTTATTGGTAATTAATACTTAGCAAATAACATTGGCAATAATTATCATGATCCAAACCAACAAAAATGATCTATGAAATTTGTACAATAATTGTATTTGTCTGACCTCTATATTATTAAGTGTTTGGAATGAGGTGCAATTTTGTACCAGATGCAAATCTGGCATTGGTAAACATAGATGCACAAACAAATTTATAACTATGTCATAAATTATTATACCCCTAAAAGCTATGAAAATTTTGCTCAAATTTCCTTTTTGTTAAAATACAGAAGACACTTTGGAAGTTTTGGGAACAAAACATACATGCGCAACCACCAAAATTTGGTCGGCCATGCAACTTAGTTTTAACAAAAATGCAACAGTTTTTGGCCAAAAATGCGGCTTACATATAAAAAAACCCTAAAGCAAAATTAACACAACTTTGGGTAAATGGCAAGAGTAACTTTGACTGTCTTATTAAGGCAAAATGCCTCATCATCTACAGTGTTGGGCAAGTTACTCAAAAAAGTAACTTGCGTTACTATAATTTAAGTTACCAATTTTTAAAAAGTAACTTACGTTAGCCTAGTAACTTTAGACAAAAACCTGGTAACTTTTAAGTTACTGCCCATTACTCACTTCTGTTATCCATGTTATTAACAAAATTTTCTGCTTTTTTCATATTGCACATTTTTTCACATTGTTGTTACCGAAATTTGCCATTGGGCATTGGGATTATCCGATTTACAGACAGAGACAGGAATTGGCGACACGATGTGAGGCAAGTAGGCCTAGAAGGACCTATGGGCAATGGCAATCAATAATTAAAATTATAAATGATAAAATAAACAAATATCAATAATTCAATAGAGTAAAATAAATAGAACTGTATAAAATGGTGTAGTGTACTGCAGTGCCAGTGGAGGCTATAGATGAATTTCTTTCTTTGGTTGTTTGTTTGAATCAAACTTGAAAATTTTTAGTAACAAAAATGAAAGGCGAAAATATTTTACCGAAATTAACAAAGTAAAACATGTTTCAACTATTTCTTCATTAATTTAGCGCAATACCATATGATACTATTCACTTAATTTTGAATTTAGGAATGAAAAATGCAAAAACATGTGACAACCGGCGTACTAGCTAAGCATTTCAGTTTTAAATTTAAATATTGTGATTGTTGCAAAGTAACTGTAATGGACTTACAGTTGCTCTAGAATACGATATAATGGAATGGCTTTTTATCTACCTTAAGGTAGTTGCTGGCACAATAGACTTGCAAACTTAGGCACAAAAAGTAGCCTAACCTGTCACTCCAAACACTAGTATTGATATTGTGGATCACAAATGAAAGAGAAGAATTAGGGAATTAAAGACTAGAAGTTTGCATTTAAAAAATTTGGAGTCTTAGGGGTTGTGGGCTTGTGGCTCATAAATAAGTGCAAGAATTAAGGATGGGAAAACATATAACATGTCTTGAAGAAAGGCAGGGGTGCTTAAGCAGTCTTAAGCATATTTTGCTTAGATTGGGTATTGAGGCTTTAGAAGGCTTTAAGGCTTTAATAGAGAAGTCAATAGAGCACTAAGAATCAAGTTTATAGAGCATTGATTGGGGGGGTATTGATTCCTATAAACTTAAAGGGATAGGATTGGTATTCAGTCTAGGGTGCATTTAATTGGACAAAGAAATGCATGTCTATAGGTTGAAGGCTGCTAAAGGGGGCTAGATATTAAAACTATGTGCTTTCACTTTCAGCAGTGATTATGTAAAATTCATGGTACAATGAAAGATGAAAGTCAGTCCACATTTATAATCGTTTTGATAGTAATTTAATTAATATTTAAGAATAAATTCATTTACCATCAATTAGTGCTACTGAAAAGTGAATAATGAGTAGCAAAGTAGGCATATTGAAGGTGGGCGAAGTGAAAAAATTTAATACCTTGATAGTCTAGTAGATTGATGGCAAAGCTTGCTTAATAAAAAGCAAAAGCAAACAAAGTCTCCCCTTTAAGCAATGGCTTAACCTTAAATTTCCATTTGATACTTTTGTTTGGCCTACCAACAACTCAAAATTGACTGCTTGGCATCTTAGAGGCCTCCCTATAAACTACAGCATTTAAGCGCTTCGCCCATAAACTCATGAGGTTTATTTTACTTAGCTAAACTGTAAAAAAAAATTATTGTAGACCATTTCAGCTCTTTCGAAGTGCTTAAATGCACTCTGAATTATGTGCCATTATTGATTAATAATTGTTTTACACCTTATCCCACTCCAGACTCAGATGACTCAAGAAATATTCGCGATATAAATCGGGCTGACAGTTCTCGAACTGCCGGGGTGAGCTGCGTTTTGTTTCAATTTGCTTTTGTAAATTGCTCTCATTAGCGTTTTTAATGGGACCACAAGAGTAAAAATTGTAAATAGTCCTACAACTTTATTAGTTTTTGTTTTATTGCTAGTTAATTTCTGGACTGCATTTTAGGTTGAAACTATTGGTTAAATCCCTGTTCCTTGAGAACTACTTCAGTTCCATGCTTTAGTTGAGTTGCTAGCTGCCGAATAAGCTTATGTGTAATGTCGGGACCTGTCTGTTCTAGTGTCTGTCTGTCTGTCTGTCTTTAATCACTGTTTGTCTGTCTGTCTGTCTGCCTGTCTGTCTGTCCGTCTGTCTGTCTGTCTGTCTGTCTGTCTGTCTGTCTGTCTTTCTACCTGTCTGTCTGTCTGTCTGTCCGTCTGTCTTTCTGCCTGTCTGTCTGTCCGTCTGTCTGTCTGTCTGTCTGTCTGTCTGTCTGTCTGTCTTTCTACCTGTCTGTCTGTCTGTCTGTCCGTCTGTCTGTCTGTCTGTCTTTCTTCCTGTCTGTCTGTCTGTCTTTCTTATCTGTCTGTCTTTCTTCCTGTCTGTCTGTCTGTCTGTCTCTCTGTCTGCCTGTCTGTCCGTCTGTCTGTCTGTCTGTCTTTCTTCCTGTCTGTCTGTCTGTCTGTCTTTCTTATCTGTCTGTCTTTCTTCCTGTCTGTCTGTCTGTCTGTCTCTGTCTGTCTATCTGCCTGCCTGCCTGCCTGTCTGTCTGTCTGTCTGTCTGTCTGTCTATCTGTCTATAACTTACTCAGCTAGTTAACCATTGGTTGCCGCAACCAACTGCCTGGCCCAACGCTAGCCCAATAATACAGAGCTGCGGTGACAAATACAATTAAATTAAATTAGCAAATGGTCTTGAAACAAAAAATAATAAATTGCGTTGCCTTTTATTAGTTAGATTACACATTCTGCAGCTACCAGAAATACTCGCAGTTTTTTTCTGTTTCGTTTAAAAAAATGGACTCTGGCACACCCGACGCTCCGCCTTCCCCCACCTTATCCTCATCCACCTCTTCATCATCTCAGTCCAATGGCGCAGCCGCCTCGGCCGACTCCACCGGCAGCGACAACAGCCGGGTACAGCTGGGCTTTGCCAACCTGCCCGACCAGATGCACCGCAAAGCGGTTAAGAAGGGCTTCAATTTCACCTTGATGGTGGTTGGCGAGAGCGGACTGGGCAAGAGCACCCTTATTAACAGCCTGTTCCAGCAGGACCTGTACAAGGACCGCGAACTGGGCAGCGTCACCGAGCGGATTAACAAGACAACCGAGATTGAGAAGCGCTACATTGAATTGGACGAGAAAGGCGTCAAACTTCGCCTGACTGTGGTTGACACGCCTGGGTTTAACGACTGCATCAACTGCCAGGAGTGCTGGAGACCGATCGAGGACTATATTGATAACACCTTTGAGCAGTACTTTAAAGATGAGTGCGGTCTCAATAGGAAGAATATCATTGACCACCGGGTGCACTGCTGCTTGTACTTTATTAGTCCGTATGGCCACGGACTGAGGCCCATTGATGTGGAGTTTATGCGAAGGCTGCATGGCAAGGTGAGTGAGTCTGTCTGCTGGCTGGTGTCTGCTGCCTACCACTGTTGCTCTAAAATCATGTATAGTCATCTATGTCTTCCCCTTTTAACTTCCCTGCTTTCTTCTCCTCTCATCTCCCTTCATCTTTCTCTCTATCCTCTCCTCTCTCCTTTTCCTCTCCTCTCTCCCTTTCCTCTCCTCTCTCCCTTTCCTCTCTCCTCCCTCTCCTCTCTCCTCTCCCTCTCCTTCTCCCTCTCCTCTCTCCTCTCCCTCTCCTCTCCCTCTCCTCTCCTCTCCTCTCTCCCTCTCCTCTCCCTCTTCTCTCCTCTCTCATCTCCTCTCCTCTCTCCATCCACCCTCTACTCTCCCTCTCCTCTCTCCCTCTCCTCTCTCCTCTCCCTCTCCTCTCCACTCTCCTCTCCTCTCCTCTCTCCTCTCTCCTCTCCTCTCTCCTCTCCCTCTCCTTCTCCCTCTCCTCTCTCCTCTCCCTCTCCTCTCCCTCTCCTCTCCTCTCCTTCTCCCTCTCCTCTCCCTCTTCTCTCCTCTCTCCTCTCCTCTCCTCTCTCCATCCACCCTCTACTCTCCCTCTCCTCTCTCCCTCTCCTCTCTCCTCTCCCTCTCCTCTCCACTCTCCTCTCCTCTCCTCTCTCCTCTCTCCTCTCCTCTCTCCCTCCACCCTCCACTCTCCTCTCCCTCTCCTCTCTCCCTTCATCTTTCTCTCTCTCCTCTCCTCTCTCCCTTTCCTCTCCTCTCTCCCTTTCCTCTCCTCTCTCCCTTTCCTCTCTCCTTCTCCCTCTCCTCTCTCCTCTCCCTCTTCTCTCCTCTCTCCTCTCCTCTCCTCTCTCCCTCCACCCTCTACTCTCCCTCTCCTCTCTCCTCTCCTCTCCTCTCTCCCTCCACTCTCCACTCTCCTCTCCTCTCCTCTCTCCTCTCTCCTCTCCTCTCTCCCTCCACCCTCCACTCTCCTCTCCCTCTCCTCTCTCCCTTCATCTTTCTCTCTCTCCTCTCCTCTCTCCCTTTCCTCTCTCCTTCTCCCTCTCCTCTCTCCTCTCCCTCTTCTCTCTCCACTCTCCTCTCCTCTCTCCCTCCACCCTCCACTCTCCTCTCCCTCTCCTCTCTCCCCCTATTATCGTTTCTTCTTTCGTCTTCCTCTCTCCCCTCTTCTCTCCTCTCCCTCTCCTCTCCTCTCTCCCTCCACCCTCTATCTCTCCTCTCCCTCTCCTCTCTTCTCTCTCTTCCTCTTCTCTCCCCTCTCCCCCCTCTGTTTCCCCCTCTCTCTCCTCCCCTGTCTCTTTCCATTTCTCCCCCTCTCAATTTCTACTCCTCTCTATTGAAGAATGCGGTGAGTATAGCAAAAATACATAATTGATCGTTCGGCATGCACAACCAGGTAGACTGTTTGTCTGAAAAAGAAACTGACTGCCTGTTATTCAATTTAATTCGTGTTTTTTCATCAAGTGCGCAAATCTGTGCACTTGAAATTTAAAGCCAATTGAAATTAGAACACTGTTTTTTTTCTTTAAAAAAATAATTCCAAGTACCTTTTACGGTCCTGACCGCCATTTTTTAAACATCTGAAATTTCAATGCAAACTGAATGCTTGCTTGTAGTGCGCAATTGTTCTACTTGAAATACCGATTTTTCAAAATATTTTGTTTTAACAATTACCTCTGTTCGTGCTAAGCGCTTGCTTATCTGTGCACTGAATTGAATCTGTCATCTTCTGTAATGGTTTTACTTTCTATTTTCTCATATATTTCCCATCAGCGATCTTTTATTCCCATCTGGGATCTCGCATTCCCCTCTTAGGATATTGTATTCTCCACCTGGGATCTTGTATTCTCTACCTGGGACCTTGTATTCCCCACATGGAATCTTATGTTCTACATCTGGAATCTTGTATTCCCCATCTGGGATCTTGTATTCCCCACCTGGGATCTTGTATTCCCTACCTGGGATCTTGTATTCCCCACCTGGGATCTTGTATTCCCCACCTGGGATCTTGTATTCCCTACCTGGGATCTTGTATTCCCTACCTGGGATCTTGTATTCCCCACCTGGGATCTTGTATTCCCCACCTGGAATCTAATGTTCTACATCTGGAATCTTGTATTCCCTACCTGGGATCTTGTATTCCCCACCTGGGATCTTGTATTCCCCACATGGAATCTAATGTTCTACATCTGGAATCTTGTATTCCCCATCTGGAATCTTGTATTCCCCACGTGGGATCTTGTATTCCCTACCTGGGATCTTGTATTCCCCACCTGGGATCTTGTATTCCCCATCTGGAATCTTGTATTCCCCATCTGGGATCTTGTATTCCCCTCATGGGATCTTGTATTCCCCACATAGGATCTTGTATTCCCCACATGGGATCTTGTATTCCCAACCTGGAATCTTGTATTCCCCATCTGGGATCTTGTATTCCCCATCTGGGATCTTGTATTCCCCTCATGGGATCTTGTATTCCCCACCTGGGATCTTGTATTCTCCACCTGGGATCTTAGATTTTCCATTAGGAATTTTGATTTTGGAAGCATGATTTCTTATTTATCCCCATTCGGAATTACGAGTACATGTACATAGTAATGCACGTGTCCGCACCGATTGACCCCGCCTCAGGTGAACATTGTGCCCATTATCGCCAAGTCGGACACGCTCACTTCAACCGAAGTTCGCGAACTCAAAGAACGAGTTATGGGAGACCTGGAACGGCACAAGATTCAAATCTATCGAATGCCGGAGACTGACTCGGACGATGATGAAGAGACTCGCGTTCAGGAGTCTGAGATCCGGGCCTGCATCCCGTTCGCGGCCATCGGCAGCAACTGCGTTGTCGAGTCTGGCGAAACCGGGCGTCGTGTTCGGGGCCGGCAGTACCCGTGGGGCGTTGTTGAGGTGGAGAATCCACGGCACTGCGACTTCACTAAGCTGAGGATCTTCCTGCTGGGCACTCATATGCAGGATTTGAAGGATATTACTAAGGAGGTGGGGTGTTTGTTATTTTTGTTTGTTTAGTTAGCTATCCAGTTAGTCAGTCAGTTGGTTGGTTAGTTAGTTGGTTAGTTAGTTAGTTAGTTAGTTAGTCAGTTAGTTAGTCAGTCAGTTAGTCAGTTAGTCAGTCAGTTAGTTAGTTAGTCAGTTAGTTAGTTAGTTAGCTAGTTAGTCAGTCAGTTAGCTAGTTAGTTAGTTAGTTAGTTAGTTGTTAGCTAGTTAGTTAGTTAGTTAGTTAGTTGTTAGCTAGTTAGTTAGTTAGTTAGTTGTTAGCTAGTTAGTCAGTCAGTTAGTCAGTTAGTCAGTCAGTTAGTTAGTCAGTTAGTTAGTCAGTTAGCTAGTTAGTCAGTCAGTTAGTCAGTTAGTCAGTCAGTTAGTTAGCTAGTCAGTCAGTTAGTTAGTCAGTTAGCTAGTTAGTTAGTTAGTTAGTTAGTTAGTTAGTTAGTTGTTAGCTAGTTAGTTAGTTAGTTAGTTAGTTAGTTAGTTAGTTAGTTAGTTAGTTGTTAGCTAGTTAGTTAGTTAGTTAGTTAGTTACTTAGTTAGTTGTTAGCTAGTTAGCTAGTTAGTTAGTTAGTTAGTTAGTTGTTAGCTAGTTAGTTAGTTAGTTAGTTAGTTAGTTAGTTAGTTAGTTGTTAGCTAGTTAGTTAGTTAGTCAGTTAGTTAGTTGTTAGCTAGTTAGTCAGTTAGTTAGTTGTTAGCTAGTTAGTCAGTTAGTTAGTTAGTTAGTTAGTTGTTTGTTTGTCAGTATTTTATTTAGCGTGTCACTATATTGAAACACCATCAGAAGACCCCAACAATGTGCTGTTTTGTCCGCAGTTGCACTACGAAAATTACCGGGCCAAGTACATTACAGAGCGAATGACTAAGCGCAAGGGACCGCGCGAAGAGATGGAGACTAGAAAGTGAGTGTGCATGGCTTCTCTTTTAAAGTTCTGGCTGTACTTACTAGACTCTCACGTGGAATAATTTTTTAATATCTTATTTTCCAGATCGAAGAACACCTCCGATGCTCAGTTTGAGGCGCTGGTGGACACCGAAGGCCTTCTCAAGGAGAAAGAGGACGAGGTGAGGGTGGCGGATACTGAGAAAATGAGATAATAATCATGAGATGGGAGAATGGACACTTAATATGAGACAACAGACACGATAAGATGGGAGAATAGACACGATAAGATGGGAGAATAGACATGATAAGATGAAAGAATAGACACGATAAGATGGGAGAATAGACATGATAAGATGGGGAGAATAGACACGATAAGATGGGGAGAATAGACACGATAAGATGGGAGAATAGACATGATAAGATGGGGAGAATAGACACTATGAGATAAGAGAATAGACACGATAAGATGGGAGAATAGACATGATAAGATGGGGAGAATAGACACTATGAGATAAGAGAATAGACATGATAAGATGGGAGAATAGACACGATGATATGGGAGAATAGACACGATGAGATGGGAGAATGGACACGATGAGATGGGAGAATAGACACCTGATATTTGTGCTGTCATACATAAAAGACAAGAGATTAGTAAAAGATCTCCCTAAGTCTCTAACACCGCCACAACCCGCCGCCAATCTCAGATCCGCCGCATGCAGCAGTTGCTGCAGCATCTGCAGTCCAACAAGTCGTCTCAGGGTGGCTCAGCTGACGGCTCCGGGCCGCCAACTTCGTCAGCCGCCGCCGCTGTGACATCAGCCAACTCCGCTGGCGGCGCTGCGGCCGTCTCGACGACTGCCGCCACATCGTCAGGCGGGCCAACTGGCAATTCGTCTGGCGGAACAGCTGGAACGGCTGTCGGCGGTGCCGGGGCGACCAATGGACAGGAGGCAGCCTAAGCAGGGAGAGGCTGTATGTTGTGTGTTATCTGTAACAATCTGCCTGAATCTTGAATCCCAGATTCAGACATGGTTCTAAATCTTTACCCTGGGATCTGAATCTTAAATCCTGGGATCTGAATCGTTTATTCTGGGATTTGAATCTTTAACCCTGGGATCTGAATCTTTAATCTGGTATCTGAATCTTTAACCCTGGGATCTGAATCTTTAACCCTGGGATCTGAATATTTAACCCTGGGATCTGAATCTTTAACCCTGGTATCTGAATCTTTAACCCTGGTATCTGAATCTTTAACCCTGGGATCTGAATCTTTAACCCTGGGATCTGAATCTTTAACCCTGGGATCTGAATCTTTAACCCTGGGATCTGAATATTTAACCCTGGGATCTGAATCTTTAACCCTGGGATCTGAATCTTTAACCCTGGGATCTGAATCTTTAACCCTGGGATCTGAATCTTTAACCCTGGGATCTGAATCTTTAACCCTGGGATCTGAATCTTTAACCCTGGGATCTGAATCTTTAACCCTGGGATCTGAATCTTTAACCCTGGGATCTGAATCTTTAACCCTGGGATCTGAATCTTTAATCTGGTATCTGAATCTTTAACCCTGGGATCTGAATCTTTAACCCTGGGATCTGAATATTTAACCCTGGGATCTGAATCTTTAACCCTGGGATCTGAATATTTAACCCTGGGATCTGAATCTTTAACCCTGGGATCTGAATCTTTAACCCTGGGATCTGAATCTTTAACCCTGGGATCTGAATCTTTAACCCTGGGATCTGAATCTTTAATCTGGTATCTGAATCTTTAACCCTGGGATCTAAATCGTTAATCCTGAGATCTGATTCGTTAACACATGGATCTGAATCTTTAATCTGGGATCTGAATCTTTAATGCTGGGATCTGATTCGTTAATACATGGATCTGAATCTTTAGTCCTGGGATCTGAATCTTTAATCCTGGGATCTAAATAGTAATCCTGGGATGTAAATCTTTAATCCATGGATCTGAATATTTAACCCTGGAATCTAAATCATTAATCTTGCGATCTGTTCTACTAATCTGCAGATATATTAATAAATTAATACATAATCCTGGAGCCTGGATTTCTAATTGTAGGATCCTGTTCTTTAATCCGTCACCTGGATCCTCGAACCGTGTAATTTTTGAAATATTTATTTAGGCATTCATATAACCGGCTTTAGTGACGCTACTGTCTATTTGAAAGTGTTCCATCGCTGGATCATGTTAAATAGTATCGATTTTGGTTTGTTTGTTATCAATATTTCTTCTTTTATATCCTAATTATTAATTAAATATAATTGCAATTCGGAGCGTAGATAATTTGTGCAATCCTTTATCTGTTTTCTGCTTCTGTCTTTTTCTTTACAAAGCGTATCCTTACATTTATATGTAATCCAGCTTAGCTCTACAAATTATTTATTGATTATTTATCGATCTCAAACGGTACAGCTTTAGCGAGCGTGCATGCTTCGAGTATTTTTCTTACGCGTCCATTAAACAGTTGTCGAAGCAGTTATCAATTGCTTATTCAGACCAAATTTTTATTTCGCAATGCAAAAATTTTAGGGAACACAAAACCGAATCGGCTCTAGTCATCCAATTTCCAATTGCACTACTATCAGCCTCATCAGTAGTGTAAATAGCTTTTTTGTATTTTTCTACCACGGTTTGTTAATCGATGACGCAATCTCCTGTTTTTTATTGTATGGATGATTTTCATCTCAGTATTCTTTGTTAAACCGCAAACCCGTTGTCATCTGCAATACAACCCAGTGCTGCTGACTTTCGTTTAACAATGTCTGTCTTATCTAAAGTCATAATAATTTATATTACTATATTTATATTAGCAGTTCGCTTTGATTTGCTTGTTAATTAATACTCGCCTCTTATTTAATTTTCTACGCTTTACTAAATTGTTGAATTTCTATTTGTTTTTCTGAACAAACTCATATTAAACACGTGTTAATGCAGCTTTTAACTTTTTGATTGCTTACGAGCGTAATTGCGTTGCTGATATAAAATGCAAAAAAGAAGTAAAAACTTTTATAGTTATATAAACTGCGCATTCAAATTTAGCTGCAGTTTTGTATATTTATTGTTTGCAAGCACAATGAACTGAGTATAATTGTTGTGTGACATTTTCAAATCGATGAGTTAATTATTTACTTATCTAAAGGGTAGAGAAGTATCATTCGGTAGAAAAGAGGTATCTTATCTATTGGGTAGAAAACGGGTATCTCATAGGGTAGAAAACGGGTATCTCATAGGGTAGAAAACGGGTATCTCATAGGGTAGAAACGGGTATTTCATTGGGTAGAAAACGGGTATCTCATAGGGTAGAAATGGGTATCTCATAGGGTACAAATGGGTATCTCATAGGGTACAAATGGGTATTTCATTGGGTAGAAAACGGGTATCTCATAGGGTAGAAAACGTGTATTTCATTGGGTAGAAAACAGGTATCTCATTGGGTAGAAAACGGGTATCTCATAGGGTAGAAACGGGTAGTTCATTGGGTAGAAAACGGGTATCTCATAGGGTAGAAATGGGTATCTCATAGGGTAGAAATGGGTATTTCATTGGGTAGAAAACGGGTATCTCATAGGGTAGAAATGGGTATCTAATAGGGTAGAAAACGTGTATTTCATTGGGTAGAAAACAGGTATCTCATTGGGTAGAAATGGGTATCTCATAGGGTAGAAATGGGTATTTCATTGGGTAGAAAACGGGTATCTCATAGGGTAGAAATGGGTATCTAATAGGGTAGAAAACGGGTATCTCATTGGGTAGAAAACGTGTATTTCATTGGGTAGAAAACAGGTATCTCATTGGGTAGAAAACGGGTATCTCATTGGGTTGAAAACAGGTATCTCATTGGGTAGAAAACGGGTATCTCATTGGGTTGAAGGGATGCCTCTTTAGGTAGAAAAGGGGCATTTAATGAGGCAAAAAGGCAACATGAGCAGCATTAAGCAAGATGACAAGAGCAGCAATAAAGTGAGTACACAAGCGCTCAGTCATTGCACGCGCAAGTGCACAAATGCGTCAAATTGAAAATTAGTGCAGCTCAGCTGGCTTCAGAGTCCCCAGTCGGCGCGGCGGTCTCTTTAGGCATCTCCAGTCGCCACAGGCCGTAATTCTCTCCGATCTTGTGCTGCCACAATCGCAGGGTGCCATCCTCGCTGCCTGAGGCATACAAGTGACCGTCTGGCGAGTAACGGACGCAGTGCACAGGTCCGAAGTGACCCTTGTGCGACTCCACCACCGAGCCGTCCTCAGCTGAGCACTTGTACAGCACGAAGTCTTCGCCGCCGCAGACAAAGACAGGCTCGCTAGGGTGCAGAGCTGCTGAGTAGATCTGACAGGGTAGACTGTGGCTGCTCAGCTCCACCAGTCTGTCCGAGTCCCAGATTGACACCTGGATAATGGGGCATAACAGTTCTGCTGTTAATGTGTCTGACTTAAAGATCGTGCGGATTTTTTAAAGGCCGATTTCCTGGAAAAATCATTGAATTGCATTCGATCTGGGGCAGTGAAGATTGCTACTCTGTTGTATTTTATATAGTTGTGCAGTGAAAGTTTCAATTTTATTTTCATATCAGAAGGAGCAAATTCAATCATTGATTTTTTCCTATCTCCGCAGTATTTTTCCAGGAAATATGCCTCCAAAAAGTCATTGGCCATGTGTCCGAAAAAAAACTTTGAGTCCTTAACTTACAACCCGCCAATTTTTGTCTACTAATCGATTATATTGAGCGACAGATGCAAAATACAGTAAAACAGTTCGTTTTATTTATTATAAACAAGCACTTTTGTCCAGCATAAGAAGATGGTGAAAGATTTGGCCTGTAGTTCTTCGACCAGATTTCACTGCATCACAAATGACATTTCTAAGGAAAGTGGGATAATGCATGATATTCAATGGGACACGCTACGTGCATCCATTAAAACCTTTGATTTAACAGAGCTAGAAAGCTAGGGGTTGAACTCTAGGTGAACAGGGGTAGAAAGCTAGGTAAACATGGGTAGAACTCTGGGTAAACAGGGGTAGAACTCTGGGTAAACAGGGGTAGAACGCTACAGTAACAGGCACAAACCTGTGAGCCGCAGCATAGCAACAGCCGAGAATCATCTAATCGCAATTGCAAGTCGCTGGGACAGCCAGACAGCTCCCGATCCAGCACCGCGCTCTCCCCATCTGAGCAGCGAACATCTCGAACTACAAATCGTTTATCATCTGCCGCACTGGCAACCAGATATTGATTGAGAAAGATTGCCGCGCGAAGACTCTTGGCATGGCCCGGCAGTTCAATAGGTGGTGAATCATAATTAGACAAATCGAACAGTCTTAGAAGGCGTTCATTGCTACCAGTGAGCAATCGACCGCATTGAGCATCAAAATCAACGCATTTGACAATGTGCTTGTGCTCAAAACTGTGCAAAGGGTCGCCAGTGAATCCGTCCCATAATTTGGCTGAGAAGTCTGCAGCTCCAGTTGCTACCTGACTTGAGTCTGAGTTTAGCACAGCAGACCAGACTGCACCTTTGTGCCCACTCAGGGTGCCAATCCAATCGCCTGTATCGCCTTGGAGCAGCTGACTCTGGCCATCTGGTGTGAGATTATCAAATAATTAATTTGTGCAAGTGTGACATCATCATTTATTTTGTTTGACATATTTTTAAATCACTATTCATTAATTGCCACTATGAGTAGGATAGTTTGAACATAAAAGTGACTATGCATTTGGGTGACTTGGCATATTTAATTATATGTTTTATATAAGGCCCTTAATTATTATCAACAGTTAAAATTATCAGTACATAAATAAAGCATAATCTAGCCTCACTAAGTCATTAAATTATATATGCAATTGTCAACTGACCTAGCTGATCTAGTTCTAGTAAAATAATGGTAGACTAAAAATAAGACTTTTGGTCTTTAGATAACTTTCCTAACAAAAAATTAATGACAAATCAAATACTTTTAGTCAGTTTGCCAATAGATTGCTAAACTAAATCATATTTAGTAAAAACTAAGTTGCATGATCAATGTAATTTTAGAGGTTGTATATAGGCTTAATGTCATGATATATATCAAAGTGATAGGGAGGGGGTAGAGGATGTATCCTTCAAATGGCCTAAAAGTTTTGTTGAAGTCTGCTCTTTAGCTTATATAATGTAGATGTCCATTGTGAAAATAATTTATCCTCCTGAATATAACTATTCTCCCTGAAAAAAATTTCTAGCTATATGCCTAATATATATATACTTTTAATTTTGATATTTAGTGGATCTTATTTAAATAAAAGACCTAAAAATTACAAAACTACAAACAAACAAAATTACTATTCTATTTTTAGGCTAAACCCCTAGGCTTAAACTTAGCAACATTGAAAAATTGTGACTATGCACCAATCCATATTGCGGATTGTGTCCCTATTGCAGCTAATGGCCATTTTCGTGGACGGCGTCCGGCGCGGATTGGACTGGTGGCGGCGCGGCGTGCGGCGGCGGCGCGGCGCGTGGCGGCGGCGCGCGGTGGCGTGGTGTGTGGCGGCAGCGCGCAGCGCGCGGCGAGCCATTGACTGACTAATTGAACCAAATCACTGATCCTGGGGACTGGCCCTGGCGCAGTACGGGTAGATGTCTGGCGCGGGAAAGGGGGGCGTCCGGCGCGGTTCAGACCTTGGCTGCAATAGGGGATTGTGTTACATGTACGCCAGAAAGTATTTGGCTATCTAGTAAATTGTACACCAATAAAAATTGTGTGATTAAAGAGCACATACCAATGCAACAAGTGGTAGATGCATGCAACAAAAAATTGCTCCAAAAAAATGATACCAATATTATTTAAAAATGGATATTATTAGTAAAACAAAAAAGTTATGTATACTAAAGTTTTAGATATATTTTTACTAGTAATTGTAAAAACTTTAAGTATAATATTTAAAAAATTAATTTATTGCCACAAATTTAAATTTAATATTACTACAGCAAAGGATTGTTTAGCATAATTTACACAATTAAGATATATACTTGAATGTTTTTGTCTGCTGCATCACAAGCTTGAACATGTATAGTTATAAATTATAAGCCAATGATTGTGCTATAAAGTTGCATTTCCTCCTTGTATGCCATATGTACACTAGCTAAAGCATTTGTATGCCAGATGTATGCCAGCTAAAGCATTTTTACACCAGAATTTTTTATTGTATACTACACTTTCGGTAATATGGGCACCAATGCGGGGGCCGTAGCCCAGCGGTAGCGCAGCTGCTCTGGTGTGCCGCGACCCAAGCTTGATTCCAAGTGCAGCCACATTAATTTGGGGCTGGATTGGAATCTTGGCTTGGCTCACTTGTGCAATTAACGGCCTTGAGAGCCAACCCCCCAAGGCGCAGTGAAGTGTACATGCCTAACAATTGATAAAAGTTAGGGCTGCTGTACACTCCTGTGTGTGTGTGTGTGCCTGCGTAACATATCCGCGCGCTTGTATGCCTGCTCAGGGGAGTTGGCGGAATGGGCAGTAATGCCTCTTGCCAGTTGTGTGCCAATGACGCTTAAATTGCGCCAGGGTGCACACAACCCCCCTGCCTCTAATAAAAATGGGCACCAATGAGGAATTTCTCTTAAATTATTCTAAAATAAAAATATAAGAAAACCAATGAGGGTGCTTTTAATTCATCCAATCCTCACACACTGCTTCTCTATTTCATTCCTCAACTCAAGTCTGCCACAGTGTAGATAAGTTATGTCATTTGCAAAGATTAAGACTTTATTTGCACTTACAAGTGGCAAGTGGCAACCACAGAAAGAATCTTTAATGATGGTAACTTTTAATGTTGCTGAGTATTATACTATTTAATGTCTATTCTATTTCTTAACTATTTAATTTTAAAATTATTGATTAAAATGCTTACACCCTGGAAGGCCTAGGCCAGGGACCTCCCTCAGTGTGTGTGCATTATGTAGTTATCTAAAAACCATTTTATGTAATACTAAGGATAAGAATTTTTCATGGCAAAGACCACTTTCTTAACTATGCCTATGGTGATTCTAATGAATTAAATGGCAATGCAAAAAACTATGAATCTTAAACAAAGTCTGACAATGACATAGGCCTTACATCAACTAGAAAATAAAAAAGTCAAGACAATGACCTTTAGTATTTACCTTTAGAAGCTGTGACAAGAAAGTATCCTAGATCAGATACATCACTGAATCTCAGCGACACCACTGGGCGTGTATGAACAGAACATGTTATAGCCAGTTGTTTGATTTGAGATAGGCCTAAAAGTGATTTGTCATCCATTATGTCAATGATTGACTGCCTCTAAAATCCAAAAATTGCTATAAAAATACAACTACTGTGATGTTATCTGTCAATAGGGGTTTAAGAAATACGATCAGGGTATATACTTTGAAATCAAATAATATAAATAAAATGCCTTAAAATTGCAGAAGTACTCGATTTTATTAAGTAGCTCTGCATAGTATTTATTTCCCGCAGACTCTTTCGATTTCGAAGAAAAATTACAGTTGAGTTGTCGCGCTTTTTGAGATCGTAATTTCAAACTGATTACGAGTCACTTAAGTGAGAGTGTTGCTAAGCGCTATATTCTAAAATTTTTATTTCTTTATTTTCAAAATTCTATTTTCAGCAAAAATCAATGTGATTTCGCTAGACCATCCGACGTTTATACAGGGGACCATGATTATTTTTAGGTTGACTTTATTTTGGTAAGCGTAATGGATGGTGAATTAAACTTGTCGAATTACATGGCTATTGAAGTACATTTAAATTATATATTATACAATTATTTACGTAATTGACTCGAAAAGCAAGGCTTTTTATTAGACCCTGTTGGCCCCGTTTTTCTTGGTTGTCGAATTCGACACTTGGGGTGCGAAATTTGCTGTCAAATTTATTCATAGCTGCAAGACAGACGTACATGCCGGGACAATTAGAATGATGAAACCATGAAGCATACATGCACGGTGCAAACGCGATGGTCCAACAACCGAATTTGATAGCGCCTTCCAGATTCTATCACATGTACTACTGCAGTGTACATATCACAATTGTACGTTGCCAGCTTGTCCTGCATGACGACTGCGCTTACCCTTCACATGTAGCAGTAATGCGCATTTATACATGTATATTGCTTGGCTCTGCAAAGCCAAAGTGAAGCCACGTCTTTAATGCATTCATGTAGATTTTCACTCCGCCACATGCAGAATCTGCACATACTTTTCGCAGATCTCAGAGCGTCGATCATAGGTCTTGTATTCACTGCAGTAGGCAGCTCTCATGCTGCTGAAGCCTAATATTCAAATAGCACTTCAGATGCAGCGCACAACTTGACGACGCTGCGTGTGAATACGCCCACATTCCTAACACAGCCTCCTCTCACATGGAATTTGCCAACCTTTGTCTAACAAACATGCAGCCCGAGCTCTGTCCCAGGTTTCTATTCAAATTTTCCTAGCAGAAAAGTCAAGACTTCTCATTCAATCGATGACGTGAGTCTTACTGCATTCATGGTTTGTGAGGCTATGGCACTTAAGAAAAAGTCATGCTTCATGTATACATGCACTGACTAAATTCTCTTCAAAAAGTATGGAACACCCCCATTGCAGTCAGTAAATGCGTGTTTCTACAGGTAACTGTGTATGCTGGCAGTCGTGAACTCTTCCTATCAGCTACGTACGCCCCCTGCCTACTGCTTGCTGCTTCGGTCCAGTAAGCAACAAGACGACATTTAAGTCAAGGAAAACTTTTCGTAGCCTCACTTTTCTACTAAACCTCGCCTCTTCTGCATAAAACTCTGACAGGCGTTTCAGGTTTGTGAAGGAAAAAAGCTAGCTGCTTTAAAGCATGTCATCGCAGCTGAAAACCCGACAGTCAAGGACATCGTCAGCTTCAAGCAGCGATTCCGAACTGCAGATTTCCAGCTGGCTTCATTTGCAACAGAACCAGTCAAATCAAACGCAGAAATCTTCTAAAGGACTACCACAAAAGCAACAGAAATCTAGCAGCATGCCTAAGAAAGTGCCACAGAAGCAGATAAACTTTGCAAAGCCAAGCCAGAAATTGCCTCAGAAGAAGCAACAAATCCCTTCAAAGAAACTATCAGATCAGCAGCAGACAACGCAGCATTGGCGACCGGCCTGGCGAGAGCCAACTTTACGGAACTACAGCATGGACCGTCGAAATTCCGTTGAAAGTAAGACCGTCGAAAGTAAGACCGTCGAAAGTAAGACCGTCGAAAGTAAGACCGTCGAAAGTAAGACCGTCGAAAGTAAGACCGTCGTAAGTAAGGCCGTCGAAAGCACCGTCCCTGACCCGGCCCCAAATCAGCGCCCAAAAAAGCGTCAACTTCAGACTCAGAGCCAGCAGCAGCATCAGCAGGATCAGGAAAATGAAGTAATCGACAGTGTACTCTCCAATCAACGTCGCTTCAATCGTTACTCGACTGAAATCGCCCAGATGTCCCGCTGCCTGCAGCCGATGCGCGATGCCGTCATTGACTGGGAAAAGTTTCGCAGCAACCTGCTTGAACAGAACGAGCAGTGTAACGCTGTCAGCATTCGACTGATTCGGACGGAAGCCTCTGCTCAGGAGCTTCAGCAGAGCCTCGCTGACATTCGAGCCCTGCTGGAAATGGAATTGGAGAAACTGACCGTACAGGAGTTGCAACGGTTGCTGCAGGAGAAGCAGAAGCGCCGCGCTCAGGACAAAGGACATAAGCCGGCTCATTATATTGATTAGGTTTGTGTGACAAAAATCTCTGATGCTTAATTGAAGCATATTTGCTAAGAACAAGTTTAACAAACGGCTGACTCACTGAGGCAAATTTTTCTGACGTATTCTTTTCTGCACCTAAAATAGTTACGAGTCTTTGTTTTTCATTCTGATTCAATTCGATCCTTACGTCGAAATGTTGCACGGAAATTCTTAAATATTTTCTACCTATCTGTTGATTGCTGTCACAATTTTATGGACACCTTGTATGCAATTTCTGGTTAGCAGACTCAGTGGAAATACACTTTAGAAGACTTAGAAAGTTCTTAAAGTACACAGTTTGTGAACTTGTGAAGTACTAAGGACGCCTTAATATACAAATGTGTTGAAAGTTCTTAAAAGTGCACAAAAGATACTAAAAGTTCGTCGCTACTCTAGCGAATTCATAAACTTCGTTTCAAGTTTTCATATTCAACAAGCTGTTTTAGCAGTATAGCCACCTTAACAATTGAATTGAGTAATACGCTCGTATATAGCTGCCCTGATGGTTCTACGAGCTACTCCAGTACATTTTGGGTACTTCTTTTTGCACCTTCTAGTTTTTCGGCGAATGTTTAATGGTGATTCTGCGAGCCTAGTTGGCGTCAGTTACACGCACGAGTAGGTGCGCAAGCCTGCATGATCTAGCTCCTAGGGTCAGACTTTATGATATGACACATCGACGCAAGAGCTATAAGAGCAGAGAGAGGCTGTCACGCTATAAATATGTGTCTGGTCTGACACAGTCCCACCCCACCGCTATGATGCAGCACTCTGTCTTCTCTAGCAATGGCCATGTATACAGACCAAAAGTGTACTAAAGAGTTCTCTAGCGTCTAAGAGACTCTCATATGCAATCTATTTTTAGACTTTAGACTTAAAACGCGTTAGAAGATTACAAGTGGAGATTACAGTTGCTTCAGTTTCAGTTTTTATCCAAGCAGAGAAGTGCTACGCGCGCAAAGAATGCATCTATATAAGTTTTTTTTCTACAAGAAAAGAGATAGAGCTTCTTTTCTTCTCGTAATAAACTTTATAAAATAATTATTCAGCTGCAATCCCTCACTTGCGACTGTGAAACTTCGCGACTTCAAGGTAAAGACGTTGTTTCTGGTTCATTCTCCTGTACGAGTATGCACAACTTTTTACCTTCATTTAACAAGTTACCGACTTTGTTGTATACTTAAAAGCTTTGTACAATTAGTAGAGGTGGATAAATCATACACCACCTAGATACTTCAGCTAGAACATTTAATTTCAACACACAACACCTCAGCATGACATTAGGATTACAAAATCTTTGTCGAATCTAAACACACGTATTCTCCTTGTAAACAGGTTTCTTAAGCGGCGTAATTTTCCTAATTTGATTTCTGAGAGGAGTTTTGACTCTGCTCTTTTAGGAGTTCCCCAATATGGCTTTCGACAGGATGGTTCATCCGTGAGGGGTCAGGAGCCAACAGAAACGAGAAAAACACGTACAATTGATACATTAGAAACAACAACAACAACCAAACTAGAGAACTCTGCCTCACGATTTGTAACGCACCAAGAGAAGAGTTTGCAACTAAAAGACACCCACCGTGGAAAAGACTTCGGCGGCCGGAATCAAGATTTGTCATGAGCTCCCAGGAGGCCAAAAAAGGGAGACACAGACCTCACCGAGGCCGCGAGGAAGGCCATTGAGGAGGTCGTCAACGCCGAACTTAAAATCTACACCGATGGCTCAGTCAGCGGTGAAGGTAGAAACGGCGGTGCGGCGTGCAAGGACAACTTAAGTAGAAGGACGCAACACTCGAAATCTATGGTAAATGTTTAGAAGGCAACTTTTCGCCGAAAAATACACTACAGAGATATAGGAGGCTTTAATTTTTTCAGCACAAATATTGTTATTGCTTGTGATAGGAGGCAGATCCAGTGCTCATCTTTTGATATGTTGTGCCTTTCTTATTGCTCTATCGATAGTCATAAAGCTTTTCGTTCAGAAATAGTTTTAAAGGCAGATTTCACCGGAAAAATACACTACAGAGATAGGAAATTTCACGATTATCAACACTAAAACAGTGATTGGGTCTCTTAACAGTGTCAGAGAAAGTTCTAATCACACTATTTTGTGCCTCGCATGTTGCTCTAACGACGCATTAATCGATTTTTCATGTTAAATTGGTCTGTCACTTGAAAAAACGTTTAAAATAATGACAAGAGCAGGATGTGAGGAAAGACAACAACAGAAAAGACACAGAAACAAAAACAAAAGCCACTCAAATTTGATAGGCCCAAACAGTCGTCCTCCGTCTGACCTCTCATTAACGCGAGAAAAATCCCCAATCTGTCAATATACTTTCTTTTTTGCTTGTTTTTTTAAGCAACCGGTAGCTTACTTTTTGTTTTTTTGTAAATTATCTGATAGCTATTCCAACATTGTGTCACCATAAATAACAATCCCCTATATGTGCATACATCAAACTTCTTCTCCTCACAGTCACTGAAGGTGGTCACCCAATCATGGCTGACCCCAGCTCTCAGAGCCACAGGTGGAACCTGACGATTCTAACCGGGCCGATCTCGCATTCTTCTCGAATGGAGAGCGCGAAGTTGAGTCGAGAAATCAACAGCAAACCGATCCTAAAGAGGACACAGATAACTCTAATAATCAATCAGCAACGACGGTGCTGTCAGAAGATGACCGGCACCAACTGATTAAACTGACAAAAGCAGGCAAGTTTGAAGAGGCAAAACAAGTTATATCTCACTTACAAGACAAATTTATGCCTATTATTCCGGAGCGCGAATCCCTCCGAACAGCGACGCACTATGCAGCAATGAGCGAGGAGGGAGCCGCGCTGTTGCAGGATTTGAAAGCCCTGGACGGTGCCAGCTGCTTGTCGAGAGCCGACCGTAAAGGCACTACGTCGCTCCATTTGGCGGCGCAGTTTTTATCGAAGGAGACTTGGCTGAGAACTATAAAACCGCTGGTAACGGCTAGTGATTTAAGGAAAAAAGACGATAAGTGGGACACCTGCGCTCACATCGCGGCTCGCGACAACTCCGTGGACGATGGAGTCATTCTCGAGATAGTTGACGCCCTCGGAGACAGATGCCTGGAGGTCCTGAATCGGAAGGGCGAGACGCCGCTGCAGCTGGCAATGAAGCACTGCGGTCCGGAATCAGCAGAGGCTCTGTTGCAAAAGTTTGATCTGAAGGTGCTTCAAGACACAACAGATGACGAGGGCAACACACTAGCCCACTTTGCGGCAAAAAATCCGAAGGACACTTTGTTAGTTTTTGATAATCGATGGCGCAAATTAAGCGGAGATCCGAATCCTGATTCAGATTCAGATTCGTGTCTTTACTGGACAAACAACAACGGCGAGACTGTTCTGCAAATTGCGCTTGAGTGCTGCTCGGTTCCAACTGCTCAAAAGCTTCTGCAGAGAGCCGCTAAATCGGAAGCAATTCAGCAGAGAGATTCGGCTGGAAACACCTGTCTGCATATCGCAGCAATGTCCAGTGGGCGGCAGAACTCCTGCTTACAGCAGTAAAACTTCATAAGCCGCTGGGTCCCGAATGCCTCGCTTGGAAAAATCAGGCTGGCGATTCGTGCTGCACGTCTCACTGGAAAATTGCCCTCAAGATGATAAAGCACTTACGAAACTCTTAGCTAAACTAATATCGAAATCTACTAAGGATATTTTGTCGCAAACTGATGCGGCTGGCAACAGCTGCCTGCACATTGCTGCCAGAAGAAGCGACAAGTTGGCCCTGTTGTCTAAGGCTAAGAAAGTGTGCGGCAAGAGCTACGTCTACTGGCAGAACAGCCGACTCCAGTCGGTTCTGTTCTTTGCAATCGGCGTTGTCTCCGCGAAGCAATTGAAAGCTGCGGTGCACCAAAGCAGCCTCAAAGATGTATTCGGTAACACGGCACTTCACTATTTGCTTCAAGGCTACGGAACTGAAACCAACGGGCTCAGTTTGCTGGATTCTGTCAGCGACATCCTTGATAAAATCAAGGTCTGATTGGCATGGGCATTGAGCCAAAAGAAGAGAATAAAATGGGACAGAACTTCCTGCATTGGGCTCAGCTTGAGACCGATGTGCTCAGGGAGCTTCTAAAAGCGTTCGCGACCAACAAAACGTTTGATTTTAGATACCTTTTTAAGCAAGTAGAGTTCGGATCAAATGGGCTTCACTTAGTTCACACTTACTCAAGAAAGTACAACTTAGAGGAGTTAATCCAGCCAATAGCAAAGCTTTCAGGTATGAAAGAAAACGAACTGTTAAGCCTGACAGTTTCAAAAGGAGCCAACAAAGACGCCACTTGTTTGCACTTTGCCTGTGAGGGTGGAAAAAAAAGTAACGTTCAATACTTGCTCGAGAAAGAACAGAAGCTCAAGAAGTTTACAGAATCCGGCATGTCCTGCATCGACTTTGCCATTGACAGAGGCTGGCTAAAAGAAATTTGGGCCATCTATGTGGAATACGAGACTACAAGAACCGCAACAAGCGATTTTAAATCGGCAGTCAACACCGCCAGAATAAAGCTATTGCGCCTCATCGATCCGGCGCGAAGAGCTCTCAGACTTCCAGATCGAGTGACAGCCCAGAGGAACCTGGCATCCATTTTAGACCATTACTTCGCTCAGAAGTCGGAGGAACCCACGTTTTCTAGTAAAGATCGAGGCCTGCACATTCTGGAGCGAGCTATAGAGCTAAACTCGACCAAGATTTATCGCAGCGCTTTAAGAATGAACTTTGTTCACGCAGTCACTGAGACTCGACTACCAGCATTTCTGTTTCAGAGAAAGAACTCACCAAGTGCGATAGGAATTTCCCGGCAGGGAGAAAGTTCTGGACCATATAAATTGATCCAGGCTTCCTCTGAAATGTCTGTAATCGACATAGTCTCATTATACTATAGTCATTATGACGAAATCCTACCCGACTTGATTCTCACTCGACAGTTCGAACTGATTCCGGCTAGCATTGGTCTTCTTATTCTGCTGGGTCCAGAAATTGAGAAGCTGCGCTCCGAGGCCCGTGGAAAACATGCTCGGCTGCAGGAGCTGCACACGAGGGTGCTCAACATCGCCGTGAATGCACTCGATGAGTTGTTTGCTAGCCAGTAAAACTGAAAAAACGTTGCTATTTGATTACCTTCAGGGTCAGATTGTTGGCGATGACGGTGCTCTGGGTCCAAAGTTTCCTTTCAGAAACTTCGACAAAGAAATCAGATACGGCTCAGTGCTAAAAATGATCGAAGAAGCGGACTGCAACGAGTTATTTGCCACAGACTGCATCTACAGCTTTGTGCAGGAGGAGTGGAAGAGGGGACGGAGACCATGCCAATGTTGCACAGACTCTAATGACTCAACCAATGCCACTAAAATGGTCAAAGTCAGTGAAAATCAGCAGACGCCTAGCTCAGATGAAAGCAATTACCAACAACAGAATGGTGCTGCGGTGCCCAGTGACAAAGCAAGCGCTCAAAGCTCCTGCTGGGGCAAATTTAACTCTCCTAAAGCGAAGTTTATTGGCCATTACACATCATTCTCTTTTCTGATGGTATACTTTATCTGGTATACGGTGGACTTTAAGCAAAGTTTTTCCACTGCTTATCAGACATTCCAATTGTTCTTTATTTCTTGTCCTTTTTGCTTCAAGAAATCGCCGACATCTACAGAAGGAGGAAGCGACGTCAATACTTTGTTTGTGACTCCATTCTACGATTGCCGAGGTACTTCAAAGACGTGCTGAACTTTCTCGACTGGTTCGCCATGATTTTTGTTTTCGTTGGCCTTATTTTAAAGTGGATTCTTCTCGCCGAGTCGCGCAAGCTGCACGATGCCTATCCCTGCCAAGTGGTCTTTAGTGTTGCATTCGGTCTGCTGATGTTTCGGTCGGTGCACTTCCTTAGCCTATCGGCCGTTATTGGTCCCGTGGTTGCGAT
This sequence comes from Macrostomum lignano, assembly GCA_002269645.1. Lineage (NCBI taxonomy): Eukaryota > Metazoa > Platyhelminthes > Macrostomidae > Macrostomum > Macrostomum lignano. Next base: position 43,256 of record NIVC01004499.1, read on the forward strand.
GCTCTGGAGCCTCCTGTTTAACGACTTAGTGCCTTTTTTGGCTATCATCGGAGTCATCATCGGCGCTTTCGGAGTATTTTTCTTCAATTTGCTGTTCTCGATCACAGGAGTGGACACTCGATCAGCTTACTACAACAGCTCGTGGTACGGCTGGATACATTTGTGCCAAGCGATCACTCTGCCATTCAATATTTTGTTCACCAACTTCGACAAGGTTATCTTTGACAAGTCCTCTAACGAACATTACTATTGAAAGGTGGCCCACAGTCAAGGAATCGGGGTGTTTGAGAACCTGATGATGTTCTTGTTCATGGGACTCGTCAACATTGTAATGTTTGAACCTGCTGATTGCTTTGTTTAACCTTCGAGTCAGCCGCATGGCCAACGAAGCTCTGGGATTTGGAGAAAGACTTACTTTGGCATGTTGCGCGAGTACCAGGGCCTGAGTCCGTGGCCACGCCGCTATCGTTCATCTGGTTCATCTACGATTTTGTTCGGGTTCTTGCAAGTGTCGGAAGGGTCGAAAGTTCGTAAGAGTTACTCAGGAGGTAGGTGGTCGTTGCATTTTTAGTGTTTAAGGAGTATTCTTGTATATAATAAAAAAGTGAATTTCGCGGGATTTTTACAGAAAGCGCACTGGTGGCAAGACGAAAGTAAATATTCGAGAACTACATGAAGTTTCTAGAGTTCCAGGCCAATCAATTTACGTCGAATTCGACCTCGCCCTTCTGTTGTCCAACTTTGGTTCGAACAACCAGCAGGACGAACTGGCCGAGCTCACCGAGGCC
>NIVC01004500.1:0-44031 GCA_002269645.1 Macrostomum lignano
CACTTGATCGCAGACAATAAGCCAATTAAGTAAATAAAAAGTTATTCAAGTAGACAACTTAATAAATATCAGCACCAGATGTAGAAATACTTGCCGGAATACCTGCTCTGAATTCTCTACTTAGTTGTCTTTTAGCCAGAAAGAGTTTTCTATGGTCGAGAGTGCAAGGCTTTGTTGTCTATGGTCGAGAGCATGGCTTTGTTGTTCATAGTCGAGAGTGCAAGGCTTTGTTGTCTATGGTCGAGAGCATGGCTTTGTTGTTCATAGTCGAGAGCGCAAGGCTTTGTTGTCTATGGTCGAGAGCATGGCTTTGTTGTCTATGGTCGAGAGCATGGCTTTGTTGTTCATGGTCGAGAGTGCAAGGCTTTGTTGTCTATGGTCGAGAGCATGGCTTTGTTGTCCATGGTCGAGTGCAGTTCTATGGCAGTGGCTGCTGTAAAGTCTGAAGACTGCGGTTTAAGCTGAGCGAGAATAATACGCGAGGCCTAAACTGGCCAAGTTAGCGATTATATATTTGAGGTTCTAAAAGTGAACAATACGATGTACATGAATTATGCAAACCAAGATGTACATTTATGCTAGAATATAACTCACTCACTCAGAACAAATCGATAACAATATTGCGAGGCACTTACAGCTGCATCGAGTGAGAATTCTCAACTTGATCGGGTTAATTATCGCCTACTACAGTTTGGTGCACCGAAACAACGAGGCAACCTCTTAAGTAAGTCACCGAGTGGCATGCGGACCTTTTAAGATATTTTTAGCTGCTGTGGCCATTTACGGCATGAGCAGCCCACCCATTTCAATCGAATCGTTGAGCACACTATTCTAAAGCTTGAAATTTGTTACGAAAGAAAGCGAGAATTTTTTTATTTATAAAAGGGCGGATCTTTATCTGATTGGCAGCGTGAAACCCGAGTGACCCATGGCGGATGCGAAGATCAGTGGCCTCTTTCTACGTCTTTTTCTCAGAAATCCGACACCGTTCCTAACTATCTTGCGTATACGGGATTCGAGCAGGCAAATTTCCTTTTTGTATCCGGGCTTTTAGATAATATCATCCCCATGCGGCGCTTGGGATTTGAGACATAGCTCGGCTATAATATCGCTTCTGTTTGCGTTTCGATAATTCCGTGCGTGTGCTGAAGTACTGCTGCGAGTCAAAGCGCTTTTAAGTTAGAGAACTGGCCTTTGAGGCAACGGTTGTGGCCTTGTAGAAATAATACTAGGTTCTTCTGACTGTGTCTGTCTGTCTGTCTGTCTGTCTGTCTGTCTGTCTGTCTGTCTGTCTGTCTGTCTGTCTGTCTGTCTGTCTGTCTGTCTGTCTGTCTGTCTGTCTGTCTGTCTGTCTGTCTGTCTGTCTGTCTGTCTGTCTGTCTGTCTGTCTGTCTGTCTGTCTGTCTGTCTGTCTGTCTGTCTGTCTGTTTGTCTGTCTGTCTGTCTGTCTGTCTGTCTGTCTGTCTGTGAGCATTATCTTATGTGTTTATCAGCCTGTTTTGCTGACCATCCTTGAAACCGGTTGTCAATGAATTGCACCAGCGCTTTATTTACCAATGACGATATTATCAGGGGCGGAAAATTCCACGGGAGGCCCTCGAAAGAGAATTAGGCTTGACCAAAGCGACAAAAATATTCCTTGGTCAGCACTTTTAGGCAGCTTTCAGCATTGAAGGCACTAAGTTTTCTGTTTAGAAAGAAGCCGTGGGTTAATCGAGAATGTACACGAAGATGTACGCTGGACTGACGACCCTCCCCTAGCCGCGAGGCCGCGCAGTTATATAGCATAAACGTGAAAATTTTCAAGCCACGAAGTGTTCGGGCCAGTAATCTTATCTATCGCCTTTTAAACATTCGCCGTTCGCCTTGTTGTGGCTTTTGCTTCACCAGTAACTATAGGCAGTCTTCTGGCTTCAGTGCAGCTCAGTTCATTGGTAAGAAAAGTTTAAAATGTATTATTTCACACTCTTGGATTGCTAAACTTTCAAGAGCGCAATACGGTGTTAAATGGCGCTCAGTTCTATATCGATACGACATCAAAGAGCGCCTATTAGGCCATCGTTAGCGTTGATGCCATGTTTGAAGCACCGAGGGAGTTGTAACCTCGTTAGGGGGTTGTAGCCTAGTTAGTGGGTTGTAGCCTAGTTAGGGGGTTGTAGCCTAGTTAGTGGGTTGTAGCCTAGTTAGGGGTTGTAGCCTAGTTAGTGGGTTGTAGCCTAGTTAGGGGGTTGTAGCCTCGTTAGGGGGTTGTAGCCTAGTTAGTGGGCTGTAGCCTAGTTAGGGGGTTGTAGCCTAGTTAGTGGGTTGTAGCCTAGTTAGGGGGTTGTAGCCTAGTTAGTGGGTTGTAGCCTAGTTAGGGGGTTGTAGCCTCGTTAGGGGGTTGTAGCCTAGTTAGTGGGCTGTAGCCTCGTTAGGGGGTTGTAGCCTAGTTAGTGGGCTGTAGCCTAGTTAGGGGGTTGTAGCCTAGTTAGGGGATTGTAGCCTAGTTAGGGGGTTGTAGCCTAGTTAGTGGGCTGTAGCCTAGTTAGGGGGTTGTAGCCTAGTTAGTGGGCTGTAGCCTCGTTAGGGGGTTGTAGCCTAGTTAGTGGGCTGTAGCCTAGTTAGGGGGTTGTAGCCTAGTTAGGGGGTTGTAGCCTAGTTAGTGGGCTGTAGCCTAGTTAGGGGGTTGTAGCCTAGTTAGGGGGTTGTAGCCTAGTTAGGGGATTATAGCCTTGTTAGGGGGTTGTAGCCAAGTGCTTAGTTAGAGCGTTGTTACAACTTGAAGGTCGGGGGTTCGATTACCGATCCCACTGGAACAATTTGTGTCCTTGAGCAAGACACTTAACTCTGCATTGCTTCAGTCCACCCAGCTGTAAAATGGGTGCCAGCATTAGCTGGGGTAATTGAGGCTGTGTGTGGCGACCCCACAGTCCTTGGATTGAACAGCCATACCCAGCCCTCAGATGCGCCGCGCAATAGCTGTGGCTGAGCTGTCGGTTGCACAATTGTCCATTAGGGTACAAGTACCGGCAAGGATAAAACTAGCAATTGAAGTTCTGCACAATTTTTCCCATCCCTCGCAGCCAATTCAATCCCGGCATGCGGCTGAGCGAGTCCGTCCAGCGCTGCCTGGGCCAGTTCGCCAAGTCCCAGTCGCGCCTCACCGCCTACTGTAACGGCGCCATCGGCGAGATCCAAAGCGGCCTCAAAGGCTGCCTTCTGCTGGAGCGCGGCCTCTGCCGGCAGGCGGCCCAGTCAGCGGAGGCCTCGCAAGCGGCCTCAGCCGAGCTGGCGAACCGCCGGCCGGGCCTCTTATTCAGCGGCCGAGGGGCGGTCGTCGACCTGGCCGCTTGCTTCTCTGGCGAGATTGGCGAATCGCTGGAGGCGCTGCGCAGCCGGCGAGTGCCAGCGAACGGCGGCCTGCTGTGGCTGGAGCACGACCCCGCTCTGCCTGACGACGGCCGCGTCGCCGTGGTGAAACGCCGTCGACTTCACCGGCAGCGGCCAGGCGATGCGGGCGACCTGCGGCAGCGAAGCTTCATCGACTGGGTGGCCGCCCTGCAGTGGCTGGCCGAGGCCCAGACTGCCAGCAGCGACGAAGACGAATCGGACACCGGAGACTGCGTCGAATACGATGACGTGTTTGACGACTGGGAGCTGCGGGCGAACTGCCCCGGCCTAGACAGCCTGCGGCTGGTGCTGGCGCCGCTTCTGACGCCGTACACACGCCGCCGACTGCGCCGATTCATGCCAAGCTGCGCGATCTTCCTGCAGCGCCTGTCCTCTGACGAAGACGCCGGCGAGGCGGAGAGCGAGATCGGGGAGGCCGTTGAGCACGGCGTACTGCTGCACTTGGATGACACCCAGGCGACTGTCGCGCTGAAGCAGAGCCAGCTGCGGTTCGCCATCGACGCCAGGGTCTGTCCGGACTTCATCGAGACGAGCCGCGGCCTGGTTGACGCGGCTCTACGCGACTTTGTGAAAGACTCGGAGGAGCGACGGCATCGCCTTTTAGTCGATGGCGATTGGCAGCTGGACGGCCTGCTGAGCGAGCAGCTGAGCCAGCTGCAGCGAGACAGCCTGCGGCAGCTGGTGAAGAGCCTCACCGCGCTCAACGCAGTGACGCGGGGAATCCTCGTCAAGCGGCGCTCAAATGACTTCTCCGGCCAGGAGCAGCGCCGGCCGCAGCGCAGCTTCTTCGGCGACTTGCAGCGACTGCAGGAGTCGGCGGGCAAAGCGGCGAGCAGCTTTCAGCGCTCGTTTGAAAGCCGCCTTGGCAAACTGTCAGAGCAGATCCAGGCCCACCTGCGCCAGCAGGAGGTCAAAGACCGTCTCGCTTCGGCCTATGTTGCGCACAGCCTGCGGCACCCGCAGCTGAGCAAGGAGCAGCTACAGCGGTCCCTCATGGAAATGGTATCAGCGGAACTGCACGGCTGGAACCGGCACACCCGGATTCTGAGTGAGCTGGACCGCTGCATCGCCGAGTCACGAGTTCAGCACCTTCGGGCCCTGCGGCAGCAGGCGCAGTGCATCCCTGAGCTGCTTTTCTGCGTCCCCTCCGACTCGTTTTGCGCGCCGCCGCCCCCGTCTCCGACGCAGTCGTCCTCGGCTTCAACTTCCGGTGCCGCCTTCGAGATGGTCGGCGGTGGCGAGGATTTTGAGGGGAGTTTGAGCAGCCAGACGGTCATCAGCGTGGGCATCCGGCAGCTGGGCTGGCAGCCGATGCGGTCCAGTATGGCGCAGAGCTTGGCGGTGGGCATCGGCATGCCGCTGTTCGTCCCGCTGGCTGCCATCACAATGGCTATTATCTGGCCGGTGTCCGCAATCCGCCGTCAGCCGTCGAAACGACGGGCACCAAAGCGAAGGAGCGCGCACGAGTCACCCGAGAAGCTGCGCGACGACGCCTGGGACTACTTGGACAAACTCTCCAAAAACTTCATCAACAAAAACTTCTTTGTGCCCACGCGACGCTTCCTACAGCAGGACGTTGACAAGATGAGCAAGTTTGTGGACCGGTACTGCATTCTGCCGGAGAAGGCTCCGCAGCAGACTATGCAGCAGCACCAGCTTGACCCTTCAAGGCAGCTGGGGGAGCTCGAAAATCTCTACGTCCGCCTGCAGAACCTCATCGCCGATGCCAAGCTCTACGGAGCGGTGCAGCTGGGCGACGGAATGCTGCCACCGGAGAGCTGCAGACGCCTCGGCATTAGCACCGAGGTCGAGGACGCGATGCTCATTGGCGAACGAATCGGCAGCACATACTTCTCGGAAGTTTTCGCCCTGCCCCAGCAGCAGCCGCCTCTGGCACTGAAGCTGATCCGGTCGAACATGGCAGCCTCGGCGCTGCTCGAGGCAGAGATGCTCCGAGAGCTGGCCGATGACCCGCACCCGAACCTGCTGCCCGGCCTAGGCTGCCTGTACTTTCCCAGGCTGAACCGCATCGGCCTCATGATGCCGCTGTGTAAGGGCAACCTTCGTCAACTGTTGAAGCAGCACCGGAAGCAGCTGGTGCCCGCGGTGGCGGACGACCCGGACGCCGTCTTGCCCGTCTGTCTCGGCCTCTACCAGCAGGTTCTCGCTGGCGTCCGGCACTTGCACCGGCTGCGCATCCTGCACCGCGACCTCAAGCTGGAGAACGTGCTCGTCGACATCGGCGAGGCTACGGGCGCGCCACGCGACGCCCGGCTGCGCATCTGCGACTTCGGCTTCGCCAAGAACGAAGAGGCCATGTCCGGGGCGAGCTTCGCAGGCACGAAGGGCTACCTGGCGCCCGAGCTGGTGCCGCCCAGGCCGCAGTACTCCATCAAGTCGGACGTGTTTGCCCTGGGAGTGATGCTGTGGGAGTGCTACTACGGCACCTCCGCGCCTGCTGGCTCGCCGGAGTTCGCGCCGGCTCTGCTGGACGGCAACAAGAGCGTGGATTTTCTCATCCGGCAGATGACGCACCACGCAGTGCTGGTGAGTGAGGCGGGGGGTGGTGCGTTTCCTACGCCTGTGTGCTCATGCTTATGTTCTCTTCCCTCTCTCCTCACTGCTTTCTGATTGGCTCTCATCTCTTCTTTTCTAAGTCATGTTTGACTGCATCTTGTACTCTCTACTCATGGACAACTCATGCAAAGGAAACATAGCTCAATCCCACATTGTCTTGGTAACTACAGGAGAGGCCACACGTGGAGCAGTGCATCGCCATGCTGAAGGTGCGGGATTGGGTGAACGGCAGCTGTGGAGATGCCTGCCTGGTCAACTACTCAGACAGTCTGCATGCTTGACAATGAGTAACTCGTGCTCACCATGCTCACAAATCTCCCAATATGAGGTATTTTATTCTCTATAAGAAGTACAATGCGCTATTATATGATGAATTAAGATGAATCCTACTAGATTGATAGCATATTCCTATAAGTTCTCATGTTTTTTGGCGATCCTACTATCTTTGAGGTGTATTTCCCCCATATGCGTTATCGCGGCCATTCCTGTTGCTTCATGTCCTCATTATCTGCATCGGACTGATCAATCAAGTTGGAAATCAACTCCGAGGCCAATACAAATGAGGGCACGATGTCATTTTGCCAATATGGATTTTACTCTTCTAATAACAGCAGTGACCAGAGCAGTTCAATATATTTGTGGGGGGGAGTGTGTAAACTGGACCCCAACTAGTTGAGCATAGCAAAGCAAAGAGCAAGCAAAACAAGTGAATTAACCAATAAAAAAGAGTCTGGGAAAAGCAGAGAAAATCGAAAGTAATTTTTTTCATCAGCAGCTGGCAGCCGAACAACACCTGGAGAAACTCGGCAAAGAAAGGCAGACGATTACGGCGAAAAAAAAAGAGAAAAAAGAGGCTGACCAAATTTCTGCAAATTCACCCCACATTTGACAAGCGCCTCAATGCAAAAAATTATTCAAAGGAAAGACAAAAAGCATATCTTAAAGAGAAAAGCATTGCGTGAAGGCCGACCACTATATGGCGCTTAGGGCCCCCTGCTCCCGCTGCGCTAGCGTGAGCGGAAATGGCAAGCCCTGCATCCGGTATTTGCCTGACTGGGCAACACTGCACGAGCCAGATCTAACCTTCCCCGTGCACTCAACTCAGGCTGGGAGCAGCTGCTACCAACTAAGATTTGCAAACACCTCGGGCTGCATTGATGAGTATCTGTTGACCATTTTAAAAGTACGCCATTGTAGGTAGTTGAATGCAAAAATGCATTTAGCGATATACAAGCTGAAGTTTTCAGTTAATTATTGGCACTAAATTTCCATTCAAAGTTCAAGGACTACTCAACTAGAAGGACGGGAAAGTACGTTTCTTTTAAAATTTAAGAGGCAGGTTATACCGAGAAATTTTTTTACATAAATAGGCTTTCATTTTTTCAGTACAAAACATTGTCATTGCTTTTGATAGGAGGCAGACCCAATGATCATCTTTTGATCTGTCTTGTCTTTCTTAAAGCTTTATTGATATTCATGAAGCTGTTCGTCCATGAAATTAGGATTCTACGTTATTTTATATCCTACGTACAAGTGCACTGTGCCTGAAAATAAAAAAATGGCATTGTTTTATGAGTTCATTCTATAATTCTTACCTTAATAATAATAACCTGCCCTAATGGCCAGATGTGCAACCGACAGCTCAGCCGCAGCTATTGCACGGCGCATCTGAAGGCTGCGTACGGCTGTTCAGTCCAAGGACTGGGGGGTCGCCACACACAGCCTCAATTACCCCAGCTAATGCTGGCACCCATTTTACAGCTGGGTGAACTGAAGCAATGCAGAGTTAAGTGTCTCTTGCTCAATGACACAAATTGTTCCGAGTGGGTCAAGAATCGAACCCCCGACCTTTAAGTCGTGAGTTCTAGGCTACAAAGCCTTAATAAATGTGCAACAAAAGGTGTAGCAGAATGATAAAATAGGTTAATAAATCCCATATGAGTCGAGTTCTGCTATTTTTTATGATTTTTTTAGGCATATGACATGCACGTAAGATATAAATTTAACACAGAATCCTAATTTTACAAACGAAAAGCTCCATGAATATCAATAGAGCCATACTCGTAAGAAAGGCAAGGCATATCAAAAGATAAACATCGAGTCCTCCTCCCATCAAAAGCAGTAACATTCTTTGTGCTGATGAAATGATAACTTTCATTCTCCGTAATGCTTTTTTTTAGTAAAACCTGCCTACTAAAATGTTCTCTCTTCATTTTCAGCCAAGGACCACTGTAGTATAACAGGACGTAGATAACAAAATCCCTGATTGCATTTCATTTGGAGCAGTGGGGATTGCCATTATTTTAATTTAACATGCACAATATGCTATTTTTTCTTATCTCCGCAGGGTACTCGTATTTTTCTAAGAAATAGGCCTCTAAAATGTACACGATCTTTGAGTTTTGCGCCCCGTTAAACTATAATGGTGCCTGTTTTAAACCTTGCGCATAACTTACAATGCAATATGAACTATTTGCACCAAAATCCGATCTGCAGCGATATTTGCACAATTTACCAAGTGCAACGAGGGTGAGAACAGTGAACTTGAGCTCACTCAAACGATCACTCAAATTAGAAGAATGGGACGGTCTTGGAAAACTTTAGCAGGACTCCCGGAGCGAATTCAAATTACTGCATGGGAGCAGAAATGTCGAACGGCTACCAGAGGGCGGTCACACGGACTCATAGTCCCGTTGCCAGGCCTTGTACTTCCCAGCCAGGGTTTTTGCTGACGGCTTCGTGGTCTCCAGGGCCAGTTCGACGTCCCTGGTGGTCAACGGGTCGAGTTTCACGTTGAGCTCGCCGCCTGAAATGAAATTCGGGCACCACTTGGCTTTGAGTTGAAAGTACTTTAACCGTGGTGGCAAACGCATCGGCAGAATGAGTCTGGGGCTGCAGCTTCTACAGACAATTTCGTCCCCGCCCGGGTGGATGGGCGAAAATTCCCTGACGCGCTGCGCATGCAATGAACCGCGGCAGATTTGACTGAGTGAGGAAAAATCAAATTAACAATATATGCTGTGAGTTTTCCCTCGCGGAATCTCCCAGTTTTTATTCTTCGCTTCCTTGCCTGCCCTCAGGCCTGACATTCAACTTGCAGCTTCCGCAGTTTGGGCGAAAAGGGCGTTGTAAAAAGTTTACTTCACAAATTTTTTGTCATAGCAAAAAAACAGTCGCTTTTGTTGACGTTTTGGGGCCTCGCTGAGCCGGCATAGAATTTTACAATTGCCAAATCATAATTTTGTTCAGAAAATAAATAATTTAAGCTGGGTGTTTGCCAAAGCCTTGAACACTTGGCACCCTATGGTAAATGCAAATAGATACAAGTAAAAATGTTGTGAGAGGTCACATGAATAAGAAATTAGTAGAAATGAACATGTACAGACTTCTCTAATTGCGCCAATCGGATGACCAATCAGCGTCCAGAAAGAGTGGGGTCTGACCACTGGATAGCCAATCAGCGATCAGGGAGGGGTACAGATTGAGTGTAGTCTGACCACTGGATAGCCAATCAGCGATCAGAAAGGGGTAGAGAGAGCTATAAATTAAAAGCAGCTAGTCCGAATTGAGTAGAGGTGAAAGGACGCCCTGAAATAGTTTTCGCAGCCTTAAAAACTTACCTTCCGTGTGGTTCTCAAGCGCATCGAATATTTTTCGCACCACCCGCATGGCGGCCTCCTTGCACACCAGGGTGATATCGCTGCCTGAGTACCCCTCGGTCAGCGCTGCCGCTCTCTCGTAATCGACATCGCATCGCAGCTCCAAGCCGCCATCTGGCTGGCGTGAGATCGGCGGCAGGTGCTGCTCCATCATTTTTTGACGGGCCTCGTGGTTGGGCAGATCGACCAGGATGCGCTTCTCCAGACGACGAAGCATGGCGTGATCCAGCTCCCTTAGGGTGGGGGTTGTGAGTTGATTGGTTGGCATCTGTTGGCAGTTAGGTAGTGTTCCTTAGATTGATTGACAGCTCAGTGAGTTATGGGATTGATTGACAGCTCAGTGAGTTATGGGATTGATTGACAGCTCAGTGAGTTATGGGATTGATTGACAGCTCAGTGAGTTATGGGATTGATTGACAGCTCAGTGACATATGGGATTGATTGACAGCTCAGTGATGTATGGGATTGATTGACAGCTCAGTGACATATGGGATTGATTGACAGCTCAGTGAGTTATGGGATTGATTGACAGCTCAGTGAGTTATGGGATTGATTGACAGCTCAGTGAGTTATGGGATTATTGACAGCTCAGTGATGTATGGGATTGATGGACAACCTCATCAATTCTATGATTCGGGATTCCATCAGCTGCCCAGCCTCACCAGGGCAGGTTGGAGGCGGCCAGCAGGAAGACCAGTTCATCAGTCTTGGCCAAGCCGTCCATCTGCACCAGCAGCTCCGTCTTCATCCGCCTCGAACCTTCGTGTTCGCCGCCGCCGCCAGCGCCGGCCCGCTGCGACATGAGCGAGTCCAGCTCGTCCAGGAAGATGGTGGACGGAGCGTGGAAGCGGGCCATTTCGAACAGGACCCGGACAAGCTTCTCGGAGTCGCCGCGCCATTTTGACACGATTGACGAGGCGCTGATGTTGAAGAAGGTCGTGTTGCACTCGGTGGCCACCGCCTTGGCCAACAGAGTCTTGCCTGTGCCTGGGAGGGGTTTGGAGATAAGAAACCATTCTTGTCAATCTGTTGGGGGTCGCACAACAAATGCAGTTGTTGGCTCAAGGGTTTGGAGATAAGAAACCATTCTTGTCAATCTGTTGGGGGTCGCACAACAAATGCAGTTGTTGGCTCAAGGGTTTGGAGATAAGAAACCATTCTTGTCAATCTGTTGGGGGTCGCCACAACAAATGCAGTTGTTGGCTCAAGGGTTTGGAGATAAGAAACCATTCTTGTCAATCTGTTGGGGGTCGCCACAACAAATGCAGTTGTTGGCTCAAGGGTTTGGAGATAAGAAACCATTCTTGTCAATCTGTTGGGGGTCGCACAACAAATGCAGTTGTTGGCTCAAGGGTTTGGAGATAAGAAACCATTCTTGTCAATCTGTTGGGGGTCGCACAACAAATGCAGTTGTTGGCTCAAGGGTTTGGAGATAAGAAACCATTCTTGTCAATCTGTTGGGGGTCGCACAACAAATGCAGTTGTTGGCTCAAGGGTTTGGAGATAAGAAACCATTCTTGTCAATCTGTTGGGGGTCGCCACAACAAATGCAGTTGTTGGCTCAAGGGTTTGGAGATAAGAAACCATTCTTGTCAATCTGTTGGGGGTCGCACAACAAATGCAGTTGTTGGCTCAAGGGTTTGGAGATAAGAAACCATTCTTGTCAATCTGTTGGGGGTCGCACAACAAATGCAGTTGTTGGCTCAAGGGTTTGGAGATAAGAAACCATTCTTGTCAATCTGTTGGGGGTCGCACAACAAATGCAGTTGTTGGCTCAAGGGTTTGGAGATAAGAAACCATTCTTGTCAATCTGTTGGGGGTCGCACAACAAATGCAGTTGTTGGCTCAAGGGTTTGGAGATAAGAAACCATTCTTGTCAATCTGTTGGGGGTCGCACAACAAATGCAGTTGTTGGCTCAAGGGTTTGGAGATAAGAAACCATTCTTGTCAATCTGTTGGGGGTCGCACAACAAATGCAGTTGTTGGCTCAAGGGTTTGGAGATAAGAAACCATTCTTGTCAATCTGTTGGGGGTCGCACAACAAATGCAGTTGTTGGCTCAAGGGTTTGGAGATAAGAAACCATTCTTGTCAATCTGTTGGGGGTCGCCACAACAAATGCAGTTGTTGGCTCAAGGGTTTGGAGATAAGAAACCATTCTTGTCAATCTGTTGGGGGTCGCCACAACAAATGCAGTTGTTGGCTCAAGGGTTTGGAGATAAGAAACCATTCTTGTCAATCTGTTGGGGGTCGCACAACAAATGCAGTTGTTGGCTCAAGGGTTTGGAGATAAGAAACCATTCTTGTCAATCTGTTGGGGGTCGCACAACAAATGCAGTTGTTGGCTCAAGGGTTTGGAGATAAGAAACCATTCTTGTCAATCTGTTGGGGGTCGCACAACAAATGCAGTTGTTGGCTCAAGGGTTTGGAGATAAGAAACCATTCTTGTCAATCTGTTGGGGGTCGCACAACAAATGCAGTTGTTGGCTCAAGGGTTTGGAGATAAGAAACCATTCTTGTCAATCTGTTGGGGGTCGCACAACAAATGCAGTTGTTGGCTCAAGGGTTTGGAGATAAGAAACCATTCTTGTCAATCTGTTGGGGGTCGCACAACAAATGCAGTTGTTGGCTCAAGGGTTTGGAGATAAGAAACCATTCTTGTCAATCTGTTGGGGGTCGCACAACAAATGCAGTTGTTGGCTCAAGGGTTTGGAGATAAGAAACCATTCTTGTCAATCTGTTGGGGGTCGCACAACAAATGCAGTTGTTGGCTCAAGGGTTTGGAGATAAGAAACCATTCTTGTCAATCTGTTGGGGGTCGCACAACAAATGCAGTTGTTGGCTCAAGGGTTTGGAGATAAGAAACCATTCTTGTCAATCTGTTGGGGGTCGCACAACAAATGCAGTTGTTGGCTCAAGGGTTTGGAGATAAGAAACCATTCTTGTCAATCTGTTGGGGGTCGCACAACAAATGCAGTTGTTGGCTCAAGGGTTTGGAGATAAGAAACCATTCTTGTCAATCTGTTGGGGGTCGCACAACAAATGCAGTTGTTGGCTCAAGGGTTTGGAGATAAGAAACCATTCTTGTCAATCTGTTGGGGGTCGCCACAACAAATGCAGTTGTTGGCTCAAGGGTTTGGAGATAAGAAACCATTCTTGTCAATCTGTTGGGGGTCGCACAACAAATGCAGTTGTTGGCTCAAGGGTTTGGAGATAAGAAACCATTCTTGTCAATCTGTTGGGGGTCGCACAACAAATGCAGTTGTTGGCTCAAGGGTTTGGAGATAAGAAACCATTCTTGTCAATCTGTTGGGGGTCGCACAACAAATGCAGTTGTTGGCTCAAGGGTTTGGAGATAAGAAACCATTCTTGTCAATCTGTTGGGGGTCGCACAACAAATGCAGTTGTTGGCTCAAGGGTTTGGAGATAAGAAACCATTCTTGTCAATCTGTTGGGGGTCGCACAACAAATGCAGTTGTTGGCTCAAGGGTTTGGAGATAAGAAACCATTCTTGTCAATCTGTTGGGGGTCGCACAACAAATGCAGTTGTTGGCTCAAGGGTTTGGAGATAAGAAACCATTCTTGTCAATCTGTTGGGGGTCGCACAACAAATGCAGTTGTTGGCTCAAGGGTTTGGAGATAAGAAACCATTCTTGTCAATCTGTTGGGGGTCGCCACAACAAATGCAGTTGTTGGCTCAAGGGTTTGGAGATAAGAAACCATTCTTGTCAATCTGTTGGGGGTCGCACAACAAATGCAGTTGTTGGCTCAAGGGTTTGGAGATAAGAAACCATTCTTGTCAATCTGTTGGGGGTCGCACAACAAATGCAGTTGTTGGCTCAAGGGTTTGGAGATAAGAAACCATTCTTGTCAATCTGTTGGGGGTCGCACAACAAATGCAGTTGTTGGCTCAAGGGTTTGGAGATAAGAAACCATTCTTGTCAATCTGTTGGGGGTCGCACAACAAATGCAGTTGTTGGCTCAAGGGTTTGGAGATAAGAAACCATTCTTGTCAATCTGTTGGGGGTCGCACAACAAATGCAGTTGTTGGCTCAAGGGTTTGGAGATAGGAAACCATTCTTGTCAATCTGTTGGGGTCGCACAACAAATGCAGTTGTTGGCTCAAGGGTTTGGAGATAAGAAACCATTCTTGTCAATCTGTTGGGGGTCGCACAACAAATGCAGTTGTTGGCTCAAGGGTTTGGAGATAAGAAACCATTCTTGTCAATCTGTTGGGGGTCGCACAACAAATGCAGTTGTTGGCTCAAGGGTTTGGAGATAAGAAACCATTCTTGTCAATCTGTTGGGGGTCGCACAACAAATGCAGTTGTTGGCTCAAGGGTTTGGAGATAAGAAACCATTCTTGTCAATCTGTTGGGGGTCGCACAACAAATGCAGTTGTTGGCTCAAGGGTTTGGAGATAAGAAACCATTCTTGTCAATCTGTTGGGGGTCGCACAACAAATGCAGTTGTTGGCTCAAGGGTTTGGAGATAAGAAACCATTCTTGTCAATCTGTTGGGGGTCGCACAACAAATGCAGTTGTTGGCTCAAGGGTTTGGAGATAAGAAACCATTCTTGTCAATCTGTTGGGGGTCGCACAACAAATGCAGTTGTTGGCTCAAGGGTTTGGAGATAAGAAACCATTCTTGTCAATCTGTTGGGGGTCGCACAACAAATGCAGTTGTTGGCTCAAGGGTTTGGAGATAAGAAACCATTCTTGTCAATCTGTTGG
Source organism: Macrostomum lignano (assembly GCA_002269645.1). Lineage (NCBI taxonomy): Eukaryota > Metazoa > Platyhelminthes > Macrostomidae > Macrostomum > Macrostomum lignano. Next base: position 14,358 of record NIVC01004500.1, read on the forward strand.
GGGTCGCACAACAAATGCAGTTGTTGGCTCAAGGGTTTGGAGATAAGAAACCATTCTTGTCAATCTGTTGGGGGTCGCACAACAAATGCAGTTGTTGGCTCAAGGGTTTGGAGATAAGAAACCATTCTTGTCAATCTGTTGGGGGTCGCACAACAAATGCAGTTGTTGGCTCAAGGGTTTGGAGATAAGAAACCATTCTTGTCAATCTGTTGGGGGTCGCACAACAAATGCAGTTGTTGGCTCAAGGGTTTGGAGATAAGAAACCATTCTTGTCAATCTGTTGGGGGTCGCACAACAAATGCAGTTGTTGGCTCAAGGGTTTGGAGATAAGAAACCATTCTTGTCAATCTGTTGGGGGTCGCACAACAAATGCAGTTGTTGGCTCAAGGGTTTGGAGATAAGAAACCATTCTTGTCAATCTGTTGGGGGTCGCACAACAAATGCAGTTGTTGGCTCAAGGGTTTGGAGATAAGAAACCATTCTTGTCAATCTGTTGGGGGTCGCACAACAAATGCAGTTGTTGGCTCAAGGGTTTGGAGATAAGAAACCATTCTTGTCAATCTGTTGGGGGTCGCACAACAAATGCAGTTGTTGGCTCAAGGGTTTGGAGATAAGAAACCATTCTTGTCAATCTGTTGGGGGTCGCCACAACAAATGCAGTTGTTGGCTCAAGGGTTTGGAGATAAGAAACCATTCTTGTCAATCTGTTGGGGGTCGCACAACAAATGCAGTTGTTGGCTCAAGGGTTTGGAGATAAGAAACCATTCTTGTCAATCTGTTGGGGGTCGCACAACAAATGCAGTTGTTGGCTCAAGGGTTTGGAGATAAGAAACCATTCTTGTCAATCTGTTGGGGGTCGCACAACAAATGCAGTTGTTGGCTCAAGGGTTTGGAGATAAGAAACCATTCTTGTCAATCTGTTGGGGGTCGCACAACAAATGCAGTTGTTGGCTCAAGGGTTTGGAGATAAGAAACCATTCTTGTCAATCTGTTGGGGGTCGCACAACAAATGCAGTTGTTGGCTCAAGGGTTTGGAGATAAGAAACCATTCTTGTCAATCTGTTGGGGGTCGCACAACAAATGCAGTTGTTGGCTCAAGGGTTTGGAGATAAGAAACCATTCTTGTCAATCTGTTGGGGGTCGCACAACAAATGCAGTTGTTGGCTCAAGGGTTTGGAGATAAGAAACCATTCTTGTCAATCTGTTGGGGGTCGCACAACAAATGCAGTTGTTGGCTCAAGGGTTTGGAGATAAGAAACCATTCTTGTCAATCTGTTGGGGGTCGCACAACAAATGCAGTTGTTGGCTCAAGGGTTTGGAGATAAGAAACCATTCTTGTCAATCTGTTGGGGGTCGCCACAACAAATGCAGTTGTTGGCTCAAGGGTTTGGAGATAGAAACCATTCTTGTCAATCTGTTGGGGGTCGCCACAACAAATGCAGTTGTTGGCTCAAGGGTTTGGAGATAAGAAACCATTCTTGTCAATCTGTTGGGGGTCGCACAACAAATGCAGTTGTTGGCTCAAGGGTTTGGAGATAAGAAACCATTCTTGTCAATCTGTTGGGGGTCGCCACAACAAATGCAGTTGTTGGCTCAAGGGTTTGGAGATAAGAAACCATTCTTGTCAATCTGTTGGGGGTCGCCACAACAAATGCAGTTGTTGGCTCAAGGGTTTGGAGATAAGAAACCATTCTTGTCAATCTGTTGGGGGTCGCACAACAAATGCAGTTGTTGGCTCAAGGGTTTGGAGATAAGAAACCATTCTTGTCAATCTGTTGGGGGTCGCACAACAAATGCAGTTGTTGGCTCAAGGGTTTGGAGATAAGAAACCATTCTTGTCAATCTGTTGGGGGTCGCACAACAAATGCAGTTGTTGGCTCAAGGGTTTGGAGATAAGAAACCATTCTTGTCAATCTGTTGGGGGTCGCACAACAAATGCAGTTGTTGGCTCAAGGGTTTGGAGATAAGAAACCATTCTTGTCAATCTGTTGGGGGTCGCACAACAAATGCAGTTGTTGGCTCAAGGGTTTGGAGATAAGAAACCATTCTTGTCAATCTGTTGGGGGTCGCACAACAAATGCAGTTGTTGGCTCAAGGGTTTGGAGATAAGAAACCATTCTTGTCAATCTGTTGGGGGTCGCACAACAAATGCAGTTGTTGGCTCAAGGGTTTGGAGATAAGAAACCATTCTTGTCAATCTGTTGGGGGTCGCACAACAAATGCAGTTGTTGGCTCAAGGGTTTGGAGATAAGAAACCATTCTTGTCAATCTGTTGGGGGTCGCACAACAAATGCAGTTGTTGGCTCAAGGGTTTGGAGATAAGAAACCATTCTTGTCAATCTGTTGGGGGTCGCACAACAAATGCAGTTGTTGGCTCAAGGGTTTGGAGATAAGAAACCATTCTTGTCAATCTGTTGGGGGTCGCCACAACAAATGCAGTTGTTGGCTCAAGGGTTTGGAGATAAGAAACCATTCTTGTCAATCTGTTGGGGGTCGCCACAACAAATGCAGTTGTTGGCTCAAGGGTTTGGAGATAAGAAACCATTCTTGTCAATCTGTTGGGGGTCGCCACAACAAATGCAGTTGTTGGCTCAAGGGTTTGGAGATAAGAAACCATTCTTGTCAATCTGTTGGGGTCGCCACAACAAATGCAGTTGTTGGCTCAAGGGTTTGGAGATAAGAAACCATTCTTGTCAATCTGCTGGGGGTCGCCACAACAAATGCAGTTGTTGGCTCAAGGGTTTGGAGATAAGAAACCATTCTTGTCAATCTGTTGGGGGTCGCACAACAAATGCAGTTGTTGGCTCAAGGGTTTGGAGATAAGAAACCATTCTTGTCAATCTGTTGGGGGTCGCACAACAAATGCAGTTGTTGGCTCAAGGGTTTGGAGATAAGAAACCATTCTTGTCAATCTGTTGGGGGTCGCACAACAAATGCAGTTGTTGGCTCAAGGGTTTGGAGATAAGAAACCATTCTTGTCAATCTGTTGGGGGTCGCACAACAAATGCAGTTGTTGGCTCAAGGGTTTGGAGATAAGAAACCATTCTTGTCAATCTGTTGGGGGTCGCACAACAAATGCAGTTGTTGGCTCAAGGGTTTGGAGATAAGAAACCATTCTTGTCAATCTGTTGGGGGTCGCACAACAAATGCAGTTGTTGGCTCAAGGGTTTGGAGATAAGAAACCATTCTTGTCAATCTGTTGGGGGTCGCCACAAAAAATGCAGTTGTTGGCTCAAGGAGAGAAAGTTCATTTCTTAAACCAACTACTGAGATAGGAAATACGAAATAAAGTTTTTATTGGAAGCAGATATTTTTTGGCATGACCTTCCTGCTTTATTGCTCTATTGATTTTCGGGAAGCTATTCGTAAATTTAATTGATTCATAAACTTATTTCGAATTTTACTCAAGGAAGGCTACAGATTCAATTTTTTTACTAAGAAGCTGTCTTACAAAAAATCCAAATCTCTGTTGCGTATTTTTCGAGCAAAGCTGGCTCTCAAAGCTTTTGTAAGAAACTAACAGTTTCCTGTCCCCTTCTACTTCAAACTTTTTTACCTCAAGGGCCAGATACAGAACCTGATGCATGACTGCGGCCAGAGGAGGGGAGGGAGGATAGAGAATAGAGATAAGAGAAGAGAGAAGAGAAGAGGAAAGAGGGGAGAGGAGAGCGAAGAGAAGGAGCAGGGAGAGGAGAGAAAAAGCGAGAGGAGATTAGAGAGAAGAAAGCTGAGAAGAGACACCGACCTTGAGCGGGCCGGATTGCTATTGTGAAGTTTCAATGGACCCGAGGGCCGGATAGAGAGGCTTTGTGGGCTGCATGTGGCCCGTGGGTTTGCCGACCCCTATTCTAATTGAATTCGTTCATGGACCTACTTGGACAACTAAAGTTGAGTTGGATGGTTAAATTAATTCTCAGACTCACCAGGAGGCCCGTACAGCAGCAGACCTTTCCAGGGCGACAGAATCCCGGTGAACAACTGCGGGTACTTGATGGGGTAAACCACCGCCTCCTTCACTAGCCGTTTGGCCGACTCCAGGCCGATGATGTCCTGCCAGCGAACATTTGGGTTGTGCAGGAAAATGTCCCGGCTAATAGTAGACGCCAGGTCGCGCCACTCCTGATTGTAGCCAAGAAAACCGCCGAGCGGCTTCAGCAGACGGTCGGCCGGGTCGTGGAACTGCTGGCCACTCTGGCCCTCCTCCACAGTTAGCCGCGTCTCCGCGTTGATCATGCCGCGAAAGTCGATTATCTGGCCCGCCTGTGGAGTGGAGGGTGTTGGCTTGACTTAGCGGAGTGGGGTGGGTGTGGGCTTGACTTAGCGGAGTGGGGTGGGTGTGGGCTTGACTTAGCGGAGTGGGGTGGATGTGGGCTTGACTGAGCGGAGTGGGGTGGGCGCTGCCTTACCCTTCGCTTCTGCTTGACCCCAGGTGAGGCGGGATCCGTCTGGCCCCGGATCACCAGCCCGCTGAGACCAGCGTTCTCGTCTTCGAAAGCGGACTGGGCCGCTGGTGCCGGAAGAAGACCGTTGCCAGCCGCTGCCGGTGTCAGCTGCTGCTGCTAGAAGCAGGTTTAAATGAGAAACAGAACACGAATTTTTTGGTCGTTTCCTTGGAATGAAAGCAAATTTACTGCATAGATCTTACCGGCTTGCTCCCAGATGTCATCTGCTGCTGCTGAGGCGAGAGCACAGCTGCTGGCTTCTTGCCAGATGCCTGCTGTTGCTGCTGCTGGACGCCGCCAGTGGAGGCGATGCGCGGCAGGCCGCCGCCCCCTGACTGCTGAGACTTCAAGCTGGAGTGGCTGTGCAAGTTCAAGATGCGAGAAAAGTTTTCTATAGCAGCATCTATTCATTTAACTACTGACTAACAGTAGAGTGTAATGGGTTTGACTTTGATTTTCTGCATGCGGTTGGAATTCTCAGGTAAAAGAATTCGGAGAAAGTGAACGTGGGGAATTGAGTGACAGCTGTTCCAAGTTCAATATCGATTCCACCTGTTTACGAGCTCGCATTGGTAGGTAGATACGGATAAAATTATATGATGACGTATTGTAATGACAACTTTCATAAACATTGGGGGATGGTTAAAATGGTTTAGGAACATTTATTTTTTAGAAGCTGCAGAAGCACTATGATGTTACCAGCTTGCGGGTCGGCGCTGGCCAGCTACAGCAGACTGGGGTCTGGATAATGGAGCCATTGTTATCGGGTGGGTTCCGTGTACTGCAGTCGGTGCCGTCTTACAATTAAATTTTTTGCTGAAGAAAGCAGATCAGTTCATGCGAAATTGAAACTCACCCCTTCAGCTTCTGTCTTCCTGCTTTTGGTTCTGACGGGTCTGAAATGAAAAACAAGGTGTTTCATTTCAGGGCTGCTGGTATCTATATGACTGTCGATGAGGATCTAGAGGAGGCTGCTGGGATCCCAGGATTGCGAGCAAAGATCTAGAGGAGGCTGCTGGGATCCCAGGATTGCGAGCAAAGATCTAGAGGAGGCTGCTGGGATCCCAGGATTGCGAGTGAGGATCTAGAAGAGGCTGCTGTGATCCCAGGATTGCGAGCAAAGATCTAGAGGAGGCTGCTGTGATCCCAGGATTGCGAACAAAGATCTAGAGTAGGCTGCTGGGATCCCAGGATTGCGAGTGAGGATCTAGAGGAGGCTGCTGGGATCCCAGGATTGCGAGCAAAGATCTAGAGTAGGCTGCTGGGATCCCAGGATTGCGAGTGAGGATCTAGAGGAGGCTGCTGGGATCCCAGGATTGCGAGCAAAGATCTAGAGGAGGCTGCTGTGATTCCTGGTGATTATCTTAAGTTAGAATCTCAATGACTCCTTGAATCTCTTGGTCTCTTCGAAGTTGGATCTGGAAATTTAGAAATGTTTGGAAGGCTTCTCCCTGAAGTTTTTTTGAATAACTTACTTGCTGTGACAGGCTTAGCAATCTTTGGATACCGCTGAAACTTCACAAAATGATAGGACTCGTACTCTAGCAACACAGTGATTAAGTCGACATTGTCGCATACTTCAAATTTGCTAAAATCTAAATTTGTCTCTTTCGACAATGCCGTGGCAGTTTCAATGTATCTGAAATAATGTGGCACATTGCTTTACGCTTATTTTCAGTATCTATCGAGCGTATAAATAACTGAATGCTTCTTCTAGAAATAATTCGACAAATTCGAGCCAGCGGCATTCAAGGATGATTTCCATGGTTAAAACTTTTAACGTACCCCTCCTCGTTAAGGTAGTGGTTGACTAGCAGAAGAAGATTCCTCTTCCTTGATTCTGCTCGCTGGTCCTCCTGGTGGAAGTAAAAAATACAGGAACGAATTGACTGCAACTTCAATCATTTTCGTACTCATTTGTAATGCAATTTGGCTAACAAATTCACCATTTAATTTAGAGAATAGCATTTGTCATGGCATTGAAAATAACAGCTGCACTAATGACAATTGGAAAGAGGATTCTGTGACAGATATGAAGTTCATTTTTTAGTGTGGTGTACAATATTTTAATGTTTTGGAAAACAAAATTATAGTACAATACCATATAGTTAAATTGTTAATCCGATACTAATAATCTTTACTACATGTAAATATTAAAAACTGAAAAATGCATCAAAATACACTATTACATGGGAATGTTTACGGATATGTATGTCGAATCTCAGAGATGCATACTTCTGCTTTTAAGAGCTTTGAAATTCCATTTCATACTTTATAAATTTTGTCACACAATTTAAAAAAAACGCTATTGATTTAGCAGAATATTGACAAATTACAGTATTCAAGTAATTCAACAATCACTCGAAGACTTACTGCCTCACGAGCCTGGTTGGCTGATCGTATCATCTGATAACTTAAATCCGTCATAGTTCCTTTTCAAACCTTTTTAATCAATGTAATATATTTCTATTGCATCCACAAAAACCGGCGGCACGTCGCTGACCCTCCAAATTAAAAAAATGTTTGCAGAAATTTCTTGTCAAAATTTATTTACACTAGCAGCACCGTAAAACAAAAACACTTTTGAAAACGAACTATTTATGGCTTTAAAAGGTTTGTAATTGCAAATAGCTTTTCAAAACTTTTTTAATTGCATTTAATGATATTTTAGGTTATTTTACTCTTTGACAAATATCTGTTTTAAATTGCTTTAATGTAAAAAAATGAAGGGCCGAGACTAACATTTGAACTTTCAGCCGTCGAGAGTGCCAAGTCAGAGCGCGAACTCTTATTAACAATCGATGATTTATATTTATATTGGTTACTTATCAGTCATTAAAACAAAAGTTTCATTATAAAATTATCTTGCAAAATAACATAAATTACATACAGTAAAAAGTACAGTGAGATAAATACTATATAAATACTATAATACCAATACAACCTGATAAGAGTAAATACGAAATTATTTACTTTTAAATTACATACGCAGATATGTTACATTATCCTCCTCTTAGAAAAGACAATGTCCACATTGTCAAAAGTACAATTAACAAAAGAGTAGAATACAAAGTATAGAAAATAACTATTAAATATACAGTACATGCTAAATTTTGAGCAAAAAAAAGATTGAACTCGCATTCCCAACTAGACATCGCAATGAGGTGACAGAACACATTTCAAAACAATGGTCTGGACCAAAAGAGAAGCTAGTTAACCAACACAAAAACCAGAACCCAACAGGGTTAGCAGAGCCCTGGGTTCTCCCCACCACAACCAGTGCAGAGCACAGCATGAATGAAGCAAAAAACACTTTATTAATAAAAGGAATTTGCCTGTGCACACTATTGTGATACACTGCCATTGGGTGAAACCTTACAAAACACAGAAGAAAATACAGTACAACATTGAAAAATTATTTGAAAAGTAAAGTACATCATGGCAATTGCCAAAATTCAGTATAAAGTACATATGAAGGAATTACAGTAAGTATATAAATTAACAATTAAGTACAGTTACATTAAAATCAATCAACAAAGCATAGGAATTGGAAAATGCAGCTTCCTGGTTCTGGACTTTAGAACAGCATAATTACAAATTTAAAAACAAAATTTTGCTCTGAACTGGGTACACATCTACATGTACATTCTACAGCTAGTATTGTATTTGAACATAGATGCTTTTAAGAAAACAAATATAATATTCGAAATCACTCAGCGACTGACAGTATCTGCAGCACCTGTCCTTTGGCAGCATCTTCGGCACCTGTGATTTTGTTGGCCTGGCTCGCGGCTGGCTGACATACTGGTTGGCGTCGGCTAGCTGGACGCGCGCTGCATGCTGATGTGATTGGCTGCGTTGCTGTACATTTGCGGTCGATCAGAAGATTCAGCGGAGTCCTTCATGGAATCCGAGTTCTGGTGTGGTCGCCATTGTAAAAAAATGAAGGGCCGAGACTAACATTTGAACTTTCAGCCGTCGAGAGTGCCAAGTCAGAGCGCGAACTCTTATTAACAATCGATGATTTATATTTATATTGGTTACTTATCAGTCATTAAAACAAAAGTTTCATTATAAAATTATCTTGCAAAATAACATAAATTACATACAGTAAAAAGTACAGTGAGATAAATACTATATAAATACTATAATACCAATACAACCTGATAAGAGTAAATACGAAATTATTTACTTTTAAATTACATACGCAGATATGTTACATTATCCTTGCAAATGAAATTTTGCTCTCTAAAATGACGAAAACAACCTTTTCTGCTTTCTTTCATTCTATTGCTAATCGACTGCCTCATTACTTATTATTCACTGTTTTACTGGGGTGTAATTTTTCTATATTTTTACAGCAAGCTGTTTTTTATTTATAGATTGATTTTCTATTTCTTTTAAAGATAAAGCTTTTTCCTAGGCCGATTCTCAATGAATTCACCCTAAAGTCTACAGTCATGCACAAAAGTAAGTACACCCCAAGCAAAAATTGAGAAAAACTGTTAAAATTTCTGAACCGTCAGCTGTATTACAACTAAACTGAATCACAATGTTCCTTATTGACTGGCATTTATTTTGACACATCAAGCTTTGAAAAACTCTTTGTGACTACGGAGCTATGGCCAAAAATGCTCAAACACACCTGTGCAAAAGTAAGTACACCCTGTCTTAATACTTTGTAGCTCCGCCTCATGCAGCCACCACAGCCAAGAGCCGCTTGCGGTAGCCATTCACCAGGGCAGCGCACCTTTCAGCGGGCACTTTCCGCCACTCCTCAATGCAGAATTCGGCCAATTCCCGCAGATTCTTCGGCTTCCTTGCGTGAACCATCTTCTTGAGATCCGTCCACAGCATCTCGATCGGGTTCAGGTCAGGGCTCTGGCTTGGCCACTCCATGACCTTGATGCGCCTCTGCTGCAGCCATCGCCAAGTTGCAGCGCTCGTGTGCTTGGGGTCATTGTCCTGCTGCAGTGTCCAAGCTCGTCTAAGACCGAGGTCATGCACTGATGGCTGCAGGTTTTCGTCAAGGATCTGCTGATACACAGCCGAATTCATCTTCTCGGTGATGTGCATCAGCCTGCCGGTGCCAGCAGCTGCAAAGCAGCCCCACAGCATGATGCTGCTGCCTCCGTGCTTGACTGTTGGCTTTAGGTGTTTCTGCTCAAATGAGGTGTTTGGCTTGCGCCACACGCGCTGCTTCTCATTCCTGCCGAACAGCTCAATCTTGGTTTCATCAGTCCAAAGCACTGACTGCCAGTAGCTGTCCGGCTTGCTCAGCATCGCATTAGCGAACTGCAGCCTAGCATCGCGATGTCGCTGCTGCAGCAGAGGCTTTTTTCTTGGAATGCAGCTGCGGAGGCCCACGCGGTTTAGGGCTCGGCGAACAGTAGTCCTGTGCGGCAATAAGCCAGCTGCATTCAGCATCTGCTGCAGCTTGCATGATGTTGCATTTGGGTTTTGGCTGACTTCTTGCGTGAGTTTGCGCAGCGCGCGAGCTGAAATTTTGCTCAGCCGGCCACTGCGAGGCAGAGATACTGTGGTGCCGTGCTGCTTGTACTTTGCGATGATGCGCCTAACCGTTGATACATGCACATTGAAGGCAGTCGATATCCACTTGTAGCCATCGCCACTATCGTGAGCTGCTACAATGCAATTTCTTAACTGAACTGACAGCTCCTGGCCTCTTGGCATTGTCCTGGCGTGTATCAAGTCAATGACGAAGCAGCTGCATTGCACATGAGCTTTATAGTAGCATGAAAACCAGTAGCTGAGCCGATTGAGAGCAGGGGCAAGCAGGACTAAAGTCGCTGGTGACGTAACAGGCAGTGAGGCGGCTGGCAATGTACTTATGGTGGCTCGCATCTGCACAGAGGAGGTTATACTGGTAGTAAAGGGCAGGGTGTACTTACTTTTGCACAGGTGTTTTTGAGCATTTTTGGCCATAGCTCCGTAGCCACAAAGAGTTTTTCAAAGCTTGATGTGTCAAAATAAATGCCAGTCAATAAGGAACATTGTGATGCAGTTTTGTTGTAATACAGCTGACGGTTCAGAAATTTTAACAGTTTTTCTCAATTTTTGCTTGGGGTGTACTTACTTTTGTGCATGACTGTATGCTTAGACAAGCTATTTGATCATGCAATATAAGAATTGCCAATAGTTTTTTTTCTCCTCATATACATAGCTCTGATATATATGGGAAGCTAGTATACATATATGTGATGTATATAAGAAAAGATGTTTATTTATTTAGACTTAGAGCAATTGATACTTATAATTGATTAAGTTGATTTGCAAAAAACTATAGTCAGCCTAGGCTATGTGGCTAAACTAAACTATAAGATACAAGCTACATTGTACAATTTTCAAAATATTCATATGATGGCAATCTTTTGTTATACAATCATTTGTACTATTCTATTTTGTTATGCAATCATTTGTACTACTCCATTTTGTTATGCAATCATTTGTACTACTCTATTTTGTTATGTAATTCCTTTTAGTATTAGGAATGCCAAAAACTATGCTTATTTGATTGACTGGTTAACTGTTTTTAAAAACAGTATTTTTCAGGAAATTGATTTTTAAGAACCAGTTTGTGTATCAATTTTATAAAGGCAGTGCTTATCCCCACGGTACCGTAGAAATAATTTCTGTCTTATTCCAACAGTACCATGAGGATAATTTTCTGCTTATCCGCACGGCACACTGACAAGATAGGGCGAATTGTTGAAGCAATACAATAATCTATACAAACAAATTAAGAATTTACATGTCTAATAAAAGTCTATAAAAGTGGCAATGGACTTTTTGGGGATCTCGCGGATTAGACTAGTTGCTAAAAATAAAATTATAAACAATTACTAGAGCAATTTACCTTAAATCATACGTCATAATTACAAAAAGTGTTTTTTGCATAAAAAGGCCATTAAATCTTTTTTAATACTAAAGCTGACACAATGTTTGTGTGTATGTGTGTTGTAAGTGAACTCCTACAATTCTGCCAAGTCAGTGTCAAAACTTATATGGGAAAACTGCAAATTTTCCAAAGCAGGCTTTAGGCTATTTTAATTTTTAATTTTCACATTTTAACATCCCTAAAAAAGCAGCAAACTGCTTTTTTAACCCCCAATAACCTTCTTTGGCCACTCTGCCTAGGGCTGCAGCCAGTTTGTAAAAATAGCCACCCTAACCTCCGCCTGCGGGCCACTGTGTATTGAGGGGTAGTGGGTGCGCGTGTTCTGGGTTCAATGCAAATAAACCCCCGCGTGTTGGGGGGTTGAGTTAAATTTAATGCTTCCCCCAGAACGGGGGTTGGGATTGGGCTAAGTGTACATAGCAGTTGTACAGTATAAACAGATAGACTGTGTCGAGATTCAATTGGTTTTATTATTGGCGCCTTTTTTCTATAGGCAGCCCTGTGTATTAGTTTGGCAGTGAAATTCAATGAATAAACTTGCGAGCTTCTCTAGCAAGCAGTCCGGAAATTGGTAAATTTCAAACGCTAACTGTTCCTCGAGTTTTAAACTTTGAGAGGAGAAACTTATATTGCTGGAATCTCTCTTAATACTAAAAGTAGTGCGATGTTTGTCTGTTTGTCTGTTTGTCTGTTTGTCTGTGTGTTGCAATTTTTCTCCTAGAATACTGGCAAGTCAGCGTTGAAACATATGGTGAAACTGCAAATTTTCCGGGTCGGGCTATAGGCTATTTTAATATTTTATTTTCGATTGTTAAGATCCTTAAAAAAGCAGAAAACTGCAATCTTGACCTTTGATAATCTTATTTGTCCCCTCTTTCTGCTCGGAGCTGATAAAATGCATCAATTTTAATTGCTTGCGCCATAACTTTCTCCTATCTTGCCAGTGCATTTCTCTCCAGTTTGGGGATGGGGCGTTCTAAGTGGCTGCGTGTATACACTTAGACCCTGGCTCACTGGCGCACTGTATAGATGATTGTGCAATGATTTGGCTACTGTTAAGTTGTTCTGCCTTTCAATATGAAGCCCTGTGTATTGTAGGACAGTGAAATTCATTGCATAACTTGCAAGTCGCTTTAACAGGTGGTAAGCGTACACTCGATATTTCAATGCTTTAAATTGGAAAGTTGTAAACACTAACTGCTCTTTGAGTTCTAAACTTTAAGAGAAGAGACTTATATTGCCGGAAAGAGCTTGCAACACTGAGTTTGGAGGTATAAGTTGTTTGCTTTAAATATGAAAACAAAAAGGACAGCATTCAAAAACTATTTCCAATCTTTTAACTTTCTGCAAAGATTGTACTCATTTTCGCGAGACGTAATAGATAAAGTCGGGGGGAGGATTCAACTTCTTACTGCCACTGTGTATTGGAGGGTTGATTTAGATTGTGCAATCATTTTGTTAACTTTACCTGAGCCTGATACTGACTAAATGAGAAATTGGTTGCGCAATAAATTGATTCAATTAGTTTAATATTCTTATTGACGCCTTTCAACCCGCAGCTATGTGCAGCTCTAACCCTAAACCTAACCACTGATGGCACTGAACCCTGAGAGTTGAGTTCTTTTTGACGGAGAAAATTTCAATTTAGTCCAGTTTTACGGAAAGGATTTCGATGGTTTTCAGTTTCACAGAGAGGATTTCTGTTTCGTGGAGCGGATTTTATTGGTGTTCAGTTTCACGGAGAGGATTTTTTGTCTTCAAAGAGGAGTTGGATAATGGGATTCGGGTCATGGGATTCAGCTGATGGATTTCAGGGAATGGAATTCTGGTGATGGGAGTTCTTCCCCTTTCTCCTCCATCGGAGGAGTTGGCCTCGTAATTCTATAAAACTAATGGCCAAGCAAAGTTATGTTGTTATATTGCACTTAAACCATAAGTACTAAACTCTAAATTATGAACCCACAGCATATGTAAAAAATAGGGCAGCTATCTCGTCAGTGTGCCATGCAGATAAGCAGAAAATTATCCCCATGGTACTGTTGGAATAAGACAGAAATTATTCCTACGGTACCGTGGGGATAAGCACTGCCTTTTATAAAACAAATAACAAATGAACTTATGCCTTTAAGATTGAGATTGCACTTTAAATACAAAAGATCCACTTGTAGAAAATGCATGTTTAGCCTTGATACTTATAGGCCTAGGTAGAATTAGCTAAAGTCCTTGGCTTGGTATAGTTGCATAAGCAGAGTACATTTTTGCTATGCAATATAGAGGAACTCTGTCTCGTAGCCAAGGCAATTAGACTTTCTAATATCATGCTTTGGTTTTGACTTTAAGACTATTCATTCTTCTATTATAAAAATAACTTCAGCTAGTCTTCTAGGCCTATGCAGACCTCTTGCTGATTTGCCTAATTGCTGTTGATTGCTTTAGTTGGTCTTGAACATATAGCTACTAACTATAGCTACTAACTATAGCTACTTGAACATATAGCTGCTGGTAAATATGATGTTGCCAACTCATCTAAACATAAATGAACAATTCCAGATTCATGTTAAGACTTATTGCAGCTGCTCCACTTTCATTAGCAGTTTGATTGACATTGTCTTTAGGCTGTGCACATGCACATAGTTCTAGTTTTTTGGTAAGAAAAATTAAAGTTTATTTAATGGCATTGAGCTTATATCTTGAGTTAGTAGGTCATTATTAGAAGAGAAACTTGGCTACAGTCACTATGGGTCTGCTATATTCTTGAATATGCCCCTTAAGGCTTAAGTGAGCTGGAAAGATCCTATGCAAGGTCATTTTCTTGGCTTGATGGCTTCAATATGGCTAGGGATATTGACCCTGGGGAGTGCTCCCCGGGGCCCCGGGGAGCTTGTTGGGGAATTCTCCCTGGGGAATTGAACCAAGGACCCCGGGGAGAAAAAAAAGCATTTTTAACTTAATTTTTGCCATTTTAAATAAGAAAATCATTCACAGAAAGCTGATTGAAACTCTGTCTATGCTTTTTTTACCGCAAAACTGCTTTTTTCAATGTATTATTTCAAACACAACACGTTTGAATTGGGGGGGGGTCATAAGACCAAAAATTCATAACGCCGAAACGCTATACTTCACAAGACCGAAACTTCATAAGACCAAAATTTCACATTGTAGAAAACTTAATACAATAAGGAGCATGCAGAATTTTTGGCGTCGTGAAATTCTGGTCTTATGAAGTTTTGGTCTTGTAAAGGGTAGTGCTTTTCGGCGTTGAAATTTCGGTCTTATGAAAGCGACCTGTTTGAATGTTTTTTTTCACTATGAGTCTTTCAAACAAGCAAATTGAACGTATGAGCGTAGAAACCCGTCAGGAAAAAGAAGCCTTACTGACTATTGTGTTGGTCTGCGTTGACGGCTTGACGCATTTGACGCAGGCACAGCGCTGTCACTTAACTAACTCCTAATCCTGAGTCCTGAGTCCTCTTTTGAGTAAAGAGAATGCTAAGCTAATGGCAATGGCAATGCTACCAGTGCCAACCAGTGATATAGAAACCTATATAGCAATCCAACATTGGCAACTTTTTAAATGTTGACCAATGTTGTAATAACATTATTGCTTTTTCTATCTCCTCCTGACCACCAACCAACATTCAACATTAAGATGTCTGCTAGATGTTGGGGGATAGGAAAAGTGGTAATATTGCAGCAATGTTGGCTGACATTGAAAAGTGTTAACATTAGATTGTTGTACATGTTTTTATATCTAGTTTGTATTCCATTTTAGAATTTTAATAAGCATGTAAAAAACTAAAAAACTGGTTAACTAGAGTTGGCATCCCTAATCCCCATTAAAAGTTAAGGCACAATCAGTTTTCATTTTTCATACCATTATAAAAATTATAGTCATAGCTATTGCAAAAGTCTACTTGTACAATTTAACAAAAATATTT
Source organism: Macrostomum lignano (assembly GCA_002269645.1). Classification (NCBI taxonomy): domain Eukaryota; kingdom Metazoa; phylum Platyhelminthes; family Macrostomidae; genus Macrostomum; species Macrostomum lignano. The sequence continues at coordinate 29,657 of NIVC01004500.1, forward strand.
ACTATATATCCCGATGGGAAAAGGGCAGCCTCTAATTTTTACCCTAGCCTCAAATGCAGCCTCGAATGAACCTCAAAGTGGATTTTTTTGAGGCTGGTTTGATGCTAGCCTCAAAAATAATCTTTAACCTCAAAAGAGATTGTATTTGATGCTGGATTTGAGGCTAGAGTAGAGGTTCAAATTAGAGTCTGAGATAGAGGCTAGATTCGAGGCTGGATTAGAGGCTTTTTTGAGCCTGGATTTGACGTTTAATTTAGAGGCTAAATTTGAGGCTGGATTAGAGGCTTTTTTTGAGCCTGGATTTGATGTTTAATTTAGAAGCTAAATTCGAGGCTGGATTAGAGGCTTTTTTTGAGCCTGGATTCGACGATTAATTTAGAGGCTAAATTCAAGGCTGGATTAGAGGCTTTATTTGAGCCTGGATTTGACGTTTAATTTAGAGGCTAAATTCGAGGCTGGATTAGAGGCTGGATTAGAGACTGAATTAGAGGCTAGATTAGAGACTGAATTAGAGGCTGGATTAGAGACTGGATTCGAGGCTGGATTAGAGACTGGATTCAAGGCTCAATTAGAGGCTGGATTAGAGGCTGTATTAGAGACTGAATTAGAGGCTGGATTAGAGACTGGATTCGAGGCTGGATTAGAGACTGGATTTGAGGCTCAATTAGAGGCTGGATTAGAGGCTGGATTAGAGACTGAATTAGAGGCTGGATTAGAGACTGGATTCGAGGCTGGATTAGAGACTGGATTTGAGGCTCAATTAGAGGCTGGATTAGAGGCTGGATTTGAGGCTAAATTTGAGGCTGGATTAGAGACTGGATTCGAGGCTAAATTTGAGGCTGGATTAGAGGCTGGATTTAAGGCTAAATTTGAGGCAGGATTCGAGGCTAAATTTGAGGCTGTATTAGAGACTGGGTTAGAGGCTGGAATATCCCGCTGGGACCCGTCGCCTGATGTCATGCGCCTGATGGAGGATCCTTTCTGCAGCGACGATGAATCGGACGCTGCTGCATACACAGTCGGCACCGACAAAATCCTGGGCACGTGCCTTGTGAGCAGAACGCATATTGCTCTGATGCCGTTCTCGCAGCTGAATTATTTGTAGGCTAGTGGTCTTTTTATCTTTCTCGCTTTCTTTCTCCATTTTTCTTTCTCACTTTTGAGACAATTAAAAAGTTATCAAGGTTTGGAGGTCTACTGTGTAAGTAGTGCCAAATTATATGAAAATTCACTACTCCAATTCCCAACATGTATTCACTGAAGTGCTGAAGTGAAGTGAAGTGAACTGAAGTGAACTGAACTGAAGTGAAGAAAGATACAGGATTTTCTGTCTTATATGAAGGCTAGAAGTAATATTTTCCATAGACATAACTGTCATGAGCCCTAGAGTCCTAGGCTAAAGTATAAACTCCAGTAAAAAAATACAAAAGAAACTAGAGATGTTTGTCAGTGGATTTATGACACATCCCTCGTAAAAAGAAACGTGGTAGAGTTGCTTGCCTAATTATAGTGCACAGGCCTGGCTTATTGTGCACTGCGTAGATTATTGGGCACAGGCCCGGATTATTGAGCACAGGCCCGGATTATTGTGCAGTGCCTGGATTATTGGATTGTATTCTACCAGTTTATTAGTGCATTAAATTCACATGTTTATAACATTTTTACAAGGTTATTTCGTAGTCTTTGTGCTGTCATCTCCCCTTAAGCTGCCAATATTTTGTACCGATAAACTAAACTGCTCAACTGTGCTCAAATTCTGATCTATTTGATCTTATTGATTTTTAGTCCTTAATTCACTTTTTATTGTAAATATACTGTCTTTGCTCCAATAACTGCATGCTTAATTACTGCTGTTACTGTTATTACTGTTCTCAATGAGCGCGGCCGTTGCTGTGCTGTACAAATTTTTGATTCTTCCATTTTTTTTAGTAAATTTTACTCTACTAGCCAGATCCCCAGTTGCTGGGTCAGCCTCTCATTGACAATCTCGAAATTGCCAGCCTTTAATCCAGCCTCTAACTGAGCATCAAATTGCCAGCCTCTAATTCAGCCTCTAATTCAGCCTCTAATTGAGCCTCTAACTGAGCATCAAATCGCCAGCCTCTAATTGAGCCTCTAATTCAGCCTCTAACTGAGCATCAAATCGCCAGCCTCTAATTGAGCCTCTAATTCAGCCTCTAATTGAGCCTCTAACTGAGCATCAAATCGCCAGCCTCTAATTGAGCCTCTAATTGAGCCTCTAATTCAGCCTCTAACTGAGCATCAAATCGCCAGCCTCTAATTGAGCCTCTAATTCAGCCTCTAACTGAGCATCAAATCGCCAGCCTCTAATTGAGCCTCTAATTCAGCCTCTAATTCAGCCTCTAACTAAGCATCAAATCGCCAGCCTCTAATTCAGCCTCTAATTCAGCCTCTAACTGAGCGTCAAATCGCCAGCCTCTAATTGAGCCTCTAATTCAGCCTCTAATTGAGCCTCTAACTGAGCATCAAATCGCCAGCCTCTAATTGAGCCTCCAATACGAGCCTCAAATTGCCAGCCTCTAATTGAGCCTCCAATATGAGCCTCAAATTGCCAGCCTCTAATTGAGCCTCCAATACGAGCCTCAAATTGCAAGCATCAAATCTGGGTCATTTTTAGAGGCTGCGACACCCAAGAGTCGAGCCTCTAACCCAGCCTCTAGCCTCCCATTGGTTTAGTGTAACCAAATAAAAAAAATCATTAGAGGCTAGCGCCAAAAAGTGAGCCTCCAACACCCCTCCAGATTTTCCATCGGGGTATACACTTTAGTAATATAATCCTTCAAATAGTAAATTTGTTTCAAATTGTATTAGTTAGATTGGATAATGGATAAAGTGGAATGCATCTTAGAATGATCTTAGCCCTAAGTGACACAATTCACACCATGTCTACAGGCTTGTATGGGCTGATTTTGCAATCAAGCTGATATGAAGAAAAAAGCTGACATTAGTGTATTGTCAATGATAATATTAAGAGTTAAATCAATTAATTAATTCCTTCATTCATTATTCAACTGATGAACAATTCATCAGTTGACCACTGGCTTTGGAGTAGAAACTTTTCACATGTTGCTGAGTGTATATTAAATATATATTGTATGTGACCATAGTCTATAATAGTGCAATATTAATTTGCATATATATGTTTGGTAATATGCATTCTTTAACATGTTGCTGAGTATATTTACATTTGCATTTGTCATTTGCAAGTTACATTTAGTACATATATTACAGAGAATACATATAGAATAATAAAATTGGTATTTCCAAGAGCTTTGCAAACTGCAAGAATGCCAAATTAATTCCTTTTTTAGTTTGAAGTTATTCTGATTTCCTAAAATATGTTCACTTAAATGAATCAATAAACTTGCTTGAATAAAAAGTAATTGAAAAGCAAGATTTCATGCTAAAAGTGTTACTTGAGCCTCCATTATTCTTGGAAGTATAAATAAAATGAAAAATAGAAACTTTAATGCAAAAATATGACAATCAAGCAAGGTTGGGGTTTGAAATTCATTAACTACCAAACTTTCATTACATTCAACTACTTGACAAGACTTGACTCAAATACTCGCCTTGAACCCCAAAGTATGGTCAAGTTCATGACTCAATCAAAATCTGGAGTTTGTGCAGGGTCTAGTATTATGCATATTGTGCATATTGTATTGGCCAAAACTTCACATTGCCAAAACGGCTAGCACACTCACGAGTTTTGGCCTAGTGAAAGAGGCTGCTAAAATGATTTTTGTCATTATGAACTTCTTGCCTAGTAAAATTTTATTTATCTATGATATAAGTAGCAGTCTTCATTTAATTGAAATTTATCTTAAGCCTTATAAAAATGATATTTTGCATGGCCACCCTTGAGCTTGAACGAGCCGTGTTCTTCTACCCTCACCTGAGGGCTGCCCTGCACCGCCTGCCGATGCACTTTAGGAAGCGGTACATGGAAAACAAAGCATTCAGAAGGCCGGCCGTGCACATGAAGCCGTTCTCCGAGGAGCATCCCGACCAGCCGTTTGTGCTGCACAGTGACGGTCGGGTTTATCCCAGCCGGCACTTTGATCTGCCGCCGCAGATTTTCTATCCCGCCGAGTCTCAGCGGTGCCTGTGGGCTAACGAGGGCATCGTCTATGGATTCCGGCAGCGAAAGAAGGAGAGTCCGGTGGGTTTTGCTGCGCTTGCAATGCTGAGATCTCGCTCAGATATGTTTACAATGATAGATAGATGGTTGAGATAGGTACGTAGGTAGGTAGATAGATAGATAGATAGATAGGCAGGTAGATAGATAGATAGATAGGTAGATAGATAGATAGATAGGCAGGTAGATAGGTAGATAGATAGGTAGATAGATAGATAGATAGATAGATAGATAGGTAGATAGATAGATAAATAGATAGATAGACAGGTAGATAGATAGATTGGTTGCTTAATTGATTGATGAATTGATAGATCCGCTTAATTCGCTACGATTCCCTAGATTCACCCGCGCTTCTGGAGGCCTCACCTGTACCGGATCCCCTTCCACTCGGAGCTGTTGAACCGCTGGATGTACATCATTGTGAGCCATCGCGCCCTGACCCTGATCGAGCAGGCTGGCTCGCTCGATCAGTACATCCTGGCATCCTCTGACGGGGAGCTGAACTCGCGCCTGGGCACGCATCTGAAGCGGGACATGCTGCTGGCGCTGGCCCGCCTACCGCCAGACAGTGAGCTGTTCCAGCGCTACGCCAAGTACGCCGTGCCGCCGGAGGAGGCTGAATGGATCGGGCTCAGCCTTGCCGAGGCCTGCAAGAAGCAGCTCAAATTGGAGTCAGATGCCAAGAAGCAGGCGGCCGCCGTGCCTAAGAAGATTGAACTGATGCGCCGGCTGCGGGAGCCGCAGAATTCAGCCGAGGCTCCAGTTGCTTAGTTACCTGGCCTTAAACTTGGCCTAATAATCGCCTTTATCATTGCCACTGAGGGCCATGTAGCTTTGCAGAGATATATCAACTTTTTTCTGTTTAATGTAGTTAACAAATTTGGTGATCGCATGCATGCTAGCCTCAGTAGCATCATTCATTGGATAACCAAATTCTACTATATGTACAAATGCTAGTTTAATGTTCTTTGTTTGTTATCAACTGATAGTACAGTGAAGTCTGTCCTTTCTTTGTCTTAATTACTTGCATTTTTGCGGTTTAGTTTCTCTATAGAAAATTTTCAGATTTAGTTATTCATATATAGACTTGTATTTTAGTGTCAGAAGAAGAGTGATGTGTAGTTTAAAGGGATCCAGGATTTATGGTTGAAGGGCAAAATCATTAGAGATGTAGTATTAAGGATAAGAGATGTGGGATTAGGGATAAGAGATGTAGGGTTGAGGATAAGAGATGTAGGATTATGGATAAGAGATGTAGGATTATGGATAAGAGATGTAGGATTATGGATAAGAGATGTAGGATTATGGATAAGAGATGTAGGATTATGGATAAGAGATGTAGCATTGGGGATAAGAGATGTAGCATTGGGGATAAGAGATGTAGGGTTGAGGATAAGAGATGTAGGATTATGGATAAGAGATGTAGCATTGGGGATAAGAGATGTAGGGTTGAGGATAGGAGATGTAGGGTTGAGGATAAGAGATGTAGGATTATGGATAAGTGATATAGGATTATGGATAAGAGATGTAGGATTATGGATAAGAGATGTAGGATTATGGATAAGAGATGTAGCATTGGGGAAAGAGATGTAGGGTTGGGGATAAGAGATGTAGGGTTGAGGATAAGAGATGTAGGATTATGGATAAGAGATGTAGGGTTGGGGATAAGAGATGTAGCATTGGGGATAAGAGATGTAGCATTGGGGATAAGAGATGTAGCATTGGGGATAAGAGATGTAGGATTATGGATAAGAGATGTAGCATTGGGGAAAGAGATGTAGGGTTGGGGATAAGAGATGTAGGGTTGAGGATAAGAGATGTAGGATTATGGATAAGAGATGTAGGGTTGGGGATAAGAGATGTAGCATTGGGGATAAGAGATGTAGCATTGGGGATAAGAGATGTAGCATTGGGGATAAGAGATGTAGCATTGGGGATAAGAGATGTAGGATTATGGATAAGAGATGTAGGGTTGGGGATAAGAGATGTAGGGTTGAGGATAGGAGATGTAGGGTTGAGGATAAGAGATGTAGGATTATGGATAAGAGATGTAGGATTATGGATAAGAGATGTAGGATTATGGATAAGAGATGTAGGATTATGGATAAGAGATGTAGGATTATGGATAAGAGATGTAGCATTGGGGAAAGAGATGTAGGGTTGGGGATAAGAGATGTAGGGTTGAGGATAAGAGATATAGGATTATGGATAAGAGATGTAGGGTTGGGGATAAGAGATGTAGCATTGGGGATAAGAGATGTAGCATTGGGGATAAGAGATGTAGCATTGGGGATAAGAGATGTAGGATTATGGATAAGAGATGTAGCATTGGGAAAGAGATGTAGGGTTGGGATAAGAGATGTAGGTTGAGGATAAGAGATGTAGGATTATGGATAAGAGATGTAGGGTTGGGATAAGAGATGTAGCATTGGGATAAGAGATGTAGCATTGGGATAAGAGATGTAGCATTGGGGATAAGAGATGTAGGATTATGGATAAGAGATGTAGGGTTGGGGATAAGAGATGTAGCATTGGGGATAAGAGATGTAAGGTTGGGGATAAGAGATGTAGCATTGGGGATAAGAGATGTAGGGTTGAAGATAAGAGATGTAGGGTTGAGGATAAGAGATGTAGGATTAGGGATAAGAGATGTAGCATTGAGGATAAGATATGTAGGGTTGAGTATAAGAGATGTAGGGTTAAAGATAAGAGATGTAGGATTGAGGATAAGAGATGTAGGATTACGGATAATGCATGCAGGATAACGGATCAGAGATGAAGGATTAAGAAGTAAAATAAGTAGAATTTGCTTTTGTGTTGCATTCTGATCAGTAGAAGTGCAGCAATCCAGTCAAAAGCTTTACTCGCACTACTCTATCCTGCCCCAATTCATGTTAAAGCATCAAGAATTGCCTATCCCTCATCCGGTTAGCAACTGAGCTGTTCTGTTTACTTGTGCACTCACCCAGTGTTCTCAGCGACCGATGCCCTGCTGGTACTGGGAGGCGGAGGAGTTGCTCAACACGCCCTCTTATCGGGACGGCGTGGAGCGACAGACTGAGTCGAAATACCGTTGCGAAGGCGCCAAGTTTATCCTGCAATGCGGCCAAGACCTGGGCTCACGTACAACACCATAGCCACCGGCATCGTGTTCTTTCACCGCTTCTACATGGCGCACAGCTTCAAGAAATACGATCGCTACGTGGTTGCCGCCTGCGCCCTGTTCCTGGCCGGCAAAGTTGAAGAGACGCCCAAACTGTGCCGCGATCTGGTCCGCTCGTTCAGAAGCATCTGGACGAGCGAACATTTGCTGCTCATTTTGCTTCCCAGACTCAGGGCCGCAGCCCTGCCGAGCTGGTCATGCAAACTGAGCGGCTTATGCTTCGAACTCTGAAATTCGATTTCATAGTTGAGCACCCGTACAAACACCTGCTGGAGATGGGCCGGAGGCTGCGCGCTCCCAGGAGGAAATCAGCACGATTGTTCGCCACGCCTGGGCATTCGTTAATGACAGTCTGTACACAACCCTGTGCCTGCAGTGGGAGCCCGAGATCATCGCCTGCTCCGTGCTGTACCTCGGCAGTCTGTGCAGCAGCTTCCCTATTCGGGATTGGGAGGGCCGCTCCGGTCCCAACGACAAGTGGTGGAGCAGTTCGTGCCCGGGCTCGGCTTTCCCCTCATCGAGCGCATCTGCCATCGCATCCTGGACATGTACCAGAGCAATAACAGCGCCGGCAGCGTGCCAGCCGCCGTTGCCAATAGCAACAGTAACAATAATAATAGCAATAGTATTGGCAATGGCAGGAGCGGCGGAGGAGCTGATCAGGACAGCTGGGCCAAGCCCTCCTCCGACCAGGCCGCCAAGCAGGCCGCACCGCAGCAGGTTCCTGCGCCTGCACCTGCACAAGCCGCATCAATCCCTGCAGCGACTACAGTCTCCGCTTCAACCTCGCTGTCCGCTGCCGCCGCCGCCGCCCAAGCGGTGGTGAATCAGGTGCACTTCCAGCACCATCAGCAGCTTCACACCCTGCCAGGCTCGGTGTCTCACGTCTCTATGCAGATGCCGAACTCTGTGCTCACTGGCAGCTGGCACCAGTACGCGTCCGTCACGAATGCCGCTCCGCCGCCTCCCCCGCCACCGCCGCCTCCTCCGCCGCTCATGGCATTCGAGTATCAACAGCAGCAGCAGCAGCAGGGCATGTCAACCATTCCCACTTCGCTTCCTTTGCCGCCTCCGCCTCCGCCGCCACCTCCGCCATCGCATCTGGGCGGCGGATTTGTGCCTCCGCCGCCGCCGCCCCGCCACCGCCGCCGCACCACCTCGGCCAGGTCCAGATGCAGCCGAACCATCTTCAGCACCAGCACCAGCTGTCAACCAATCACGCATCGATGCCCATGCCTATTGGCCAATCTGTCCAGGCCAATCATCATCTGCCACTGCCTCCGCCAATGTCCATGCCGATGCCAATGTCCACCGCGGCTGGCCAGATGCAGCCGCAGATGCAGCAGCCCCAGCAGTTTCCCAGAATGCCGATCGCAACTTCACTGGCCAGACAGGCAACCCACGCGCAGCATCCAGCAGCATCCAATAAAATCTTCACTCGCTGACTTGATAACAAAACGGGGTCACTGATCACTAGCTAGTGTAATTTAAGCAGGATCGTGTTGCAGTAGAGGTTCTTAGGCTAGGCAGAATTAAGCTAATCCTATTAATCATGTAATCGGATTAAAGCTTATCTTGGGTTCAGGTTCAGTTTACAATTATTATTCAGAACATTAAAAAGCTCCATGCATTTATTTGTGTTTTGTTTTTAAACTGTTCTGTACCGGTATACGAGGCTATTCCAGTTTGTGTCCCTGTTGAGTATGGTTAGTTAAACTTCAATCACATAACTCACACATGATCCCATTGTCTCACCTTTTCTGCGTAAACTTTTCAATCCGCCATAAAAGCACAATATGCGTTTTGCTAATGCGTAAAGTAGTTATCGTTAATGATATACTGCTTTCTCAATGTCCGATGAATAAATTGTTTTTATCAAATTGCTTCTTATACTACTACTGCAATGCCCAGTCAGTAGTATTGCTTGCTGGTCTTCTCTGCCTCCCCCCCTCAATTTTCTTATTTGTGTTGTTGATTGTTCTCAATTCCTAAACGCCACGTGCAAGCGTAAAAAAAAGAATGGACTCTATTTTATCTATTGAGAGTAGAACGATTTTGTTATTACAGTGGCAATTCAACCCGTGTTAGTCTGAACTGATTTATTTAAGCTATATATATTATATTGCTGTATATGTGAACTTTATAATTAGTAATAATATTTAATAATAATAATAACAAAAATAATAACTTCAACCATTTCTGCCCATTTTTAAACCTTTCTTGTTTTGCTTCAATTGTTTTTAGTAAATAGGATTTTCTACTTTTCAATTGATCCTGTCAGGAAAAAGAGTAGTTATGTCAGACTAATCATGTCAGGAAGCAGACTAGTCATGTCAGGAAGCAGACTAATCATGTCAGGAAGCAGACTAGTCATGTCAGGAAGCAGACTAGTCATGTCAGGAAGCAGACTAGTCATGTCAGGATGCAGACTAATAATGTCAGGAAGCAGACTAGTCATGTCAGGAAGCAGACTAGTCATGTCAGGAAGCAGACTAATCATGTCAGGAAGCAGACTAATCATGTCAGGAAGCAGACTAATCATGTCAGGAAACAGACTAATCATGTCAGGAAGCAGACTAATCATGTCAGGAAACAGACTAATCATGTCAGGAAGCAGACTAGTCATGTCAGGAAGCAGACTAATCATGTCAGGAAGCAGACTAATCATGTCAGGAAGCAGACTAGTCATGTCAGGATGCAGACTAGTCATGTCAGGAAGCAGACTAATCATGCCAGGAACCAGACTAATCATGCCAGGAACCAGACTAATCATGCCAGGAACCAGACTAGTCATGTCAGGAACCAGACTAATCATGTCAGGAAACAGACTAATCATGCCAGGATGCAGACTAATCATGTCAGGATGCAGACTAGTCATGTCAGGAACCAGACTAATCATGTCAGGAAGCAGACTAATCATGTCTAGGCTACTGAGCTTAGTAATAAAAATCGTCATATTCTCCCGCACTGACATCCGATGCAATGGGCATCACCCGCGATCGCACCCACAAGCGCCGCAAGACCGGCGGACGCCGCGAGCAGCTGCGCAAGAAGCGCAAGTTCGAGCTGGGCCGGCCGCCAGCCCTGACCAGGATCGCCCTGCCTGCACGGCCAAGCGAGTTCATACGGTTCGAGTTCGAGGCGGCGGTCTCAAGCTTCGAGGCCTGCGCCTGGACACGGGCAATTTTAGCTGGCCATCGCGCGGAGTCGCCCGCAAGACTCGCATCATCGACACCGTGTACAATGCCAGCAACAATGAGCTGGTGCGCACCAAGACTCTGGTGAAGAATGCCATCGTGCTCATCGATGCCACACCGTTCCGTCAGTGGTTCGAGTCGCACTACCTGCTGCCGCTGGCCCGCAAGAAGGAGAAGAAGTCCAAGGCCGCCGCCGATGCCGCTGCTGCAGCCGCGTCGGACGCTGCCGGCAAGGCGGAAGGCGACGCCGCTGGCAAGTCGGCCGGCGACGCTCCGCTGTCGTTCACCCGCAGCAAGAAGACCATGAAGAAGTACCTGGAGCGTCAGAAGAAGGCCGAGGTGCCCCAGGCCCTGCTGGAGCAGTTTGCCGGCGGCCGTCTGTACGCCTGCATCACCTCCAGGCCTGGCCAGTGCGGCCGCGCCGACGGCTACATCCTGGAGGGCAAGGAGCTGGACTTCTACCTGAGGAAGATCCGCGCCAAGAAGGCCAAGTAGTTGCCCCGGCGGCTCTGTGTATCTGAATAATTCTGTACCTTTGTTGATGTTGCAGTGACCATTTGGGACGTTTTTAGACTGGTTTAGCTGGTGTGCGCTCAGACCTTTGCTGCTGTGTGTAGCAACTGCATCGCTGAATTATGAAAAAATAAAAAGTTGTGTCGATGAATTGGATTGAAAAATACTCTTGTTTTCTTTGGAATTTTTTCTCTTGTCTGCCGTATTGTAGGCAAGTTAAGGAATTAAAGAACACAGGAGCGGACAAGCAGGTAAAGGGAGTAGAAGGGAAGCGGACAGGCAGACTCAGGGAGCAGGAGGGGAGCGGACAGGCAGATTCAGGGAGTAGGAGGGAGCGGACAGGCAGATTCAAAGAGTAGGAGGGGAGCGGACAGGCAGATTCAGGGAGCAGGAGGGGAGCGGACAGGCAGACTCGGAGTAGGAGAGGAGTGGACAAGCAGACTCAGGGAGTAGGAGGGGAGTGGACAGGCATACTCAGGGAGTAGGAGGGGAGCGGACAGGCAGACTCAGGGAGTAGGAGGGGAGCGGACAGGCAGACTCAGGGAGTAGGAGGGGAGCGGACAGGCAGACTCAGGGAGTAGGAGGGGAGCGGACAGGCAGACTCAGGGAGTAGGAGGGGAGCGGACAGGCAGGTACAGGGAGTAGGAGGGGAGCGGACAGGCAGGTACAGGGAGTAGGAGGGGAGCGGACAGGCAGGTACAGGGAGTAGGAGGGGAGCGGACAGGCAGACTCAGGGAGTAGGAGAGGAGCGGACATGCAGGCAGATTCAGGGAGTAGGGGGGGGAGCGGACAGGCAGACTCAGGGAGTAGGGGGGGAGTGAACAGGCAGGTAAAGGGAGTAGGGGAGTGACAGGCAGGTAAAGCGAGTAGGAGGGGAGTAGGGGAGGGGGGACGGACAGGCAGTTTCAATGCAGGTAAAGTCGGGATACTCATGCTTATTGCATTTATTAAACGGGCCATTCAATTCCAGCTTTCCCAGCTGCCCCTGGTTGCCACGCTGTTGGCATGGGCGGCGGCCGCCGCGGCAGATTCGCCAGGCTGCGAGTTCAACTCCACCAGCCTGCCGTCGTCCGCGAAGCCGCCGCGCACCTCCTTTTGCTGACATCGTCGGCTTCAACAGACTCGGCGGCATCGACATCGCTGCAGGCGCCGCTGGGCGCCTGCTGTCCTACGGCTGCCCCGGCTTCACCGAGCGTCGCTACGCCGTCTGCCTGCCCGGCTTTGGCTGGCATCCGACGTGAGCTGCCCGAAGTCGCCCGCTCCGATCCCCGACGAGCTGCCTTGGGGCGTCTGCCGCGTCCCCGGCGTGCGGCCCCGGCCGAGGCGGACCTGGCGCCCGTCTGGTCCAACCTCACCGCCTCTCCCGGGCAGAGCGTCTACGTGGATTGCATCGGCGCCGACTCGGTGCTGGGCCCGGCTCGGTGGACTTGTCTGCCGGTGCAGCTGATCCTTCCGGCTCGTCCACCGCTGCGGCCGCTACTGACAAGCCGGCGCCAGCCGTTGGTCGCTGGGATCGCAACAGCCTGCCGAGATGCGTTCGACAGTCGGTTCGCTGCTGCGACCCGCTGCTGCCACGGCCGAGAGGTGCCTCAATCCGGCCTGCAATTTCTACTTTGCAGACTCGGTGGCCGTGTTCACGTGAGTGACAGTGAGGACTTGTGGCGCAGACAGTAAGGCTGAAAGTGCCTCAGCGTTAGTACTAGCTCCTTACTCAATGCCAGCTCTCTGTGCTTCAGACTGGCACTGAGGTACTAAGAGACTGGCACTGCGGTACTAAGAGACTGGCACTGAGGCACTAAGAGACTGACACTGAGGCACTAAGAGACTGGCACTGAGGCACTAAGAGACTGGCACTGAGGCACTAAGAACTGGCACTGAGGCACTAAGAGACTGCACTGAGGCACTAAGAGACTGGCACTGCGGTACTAAGAGACTGGCACTGAGGCACTAAGAGACTGCACTGCGGTACTAAGATACTGGCACTGCGGTACTAAGAGACTGGCACTGAAGTACTAAGAGACTGGCACTGAGGTCTAAGAGACTGGCACTGAGGTCTAAGAGACTGGCACTGAGGTACTACATGTAGGAGACTGGCACTGAGGCACTAAGAGACTGGCACTGAGGTACTAAGAGACTGGCACTGAGGTACTACATGTAGGAGACTGGCACTGAGGCACTAAGAGACTGGCACTGAGGCACTAAGAGACTGCACTGAGGTACCAAGAGACTGGCACTGATAAGCCATTGAGCTGATACTAAAACTCTAAGATTCCCTAGGATGCGCTGCTATTTTACAACAGAATCCACCTTCGCTTTCACAATGCTTTCAACTTGAATCCTTTTCCCCATATGCGCAGTTGCGGCGTCGCCAAACCGCACACCTGTGCCAGGCCAACGCACCTGGTATCCCGGCACGGAGTCCCCTGTGCGCCACTGCACCGCCAACAGTCGGGGCAGGCCGGCTCGCCCAACCTGATGACCACCCTGGCCTGGGTGCTGGGCCCGTGCGCCGTGCTGGCCCTGCTGCTGCTGGCCGTGCTCTCGCTCTGCTCGCCTACGCCGGCGAGATTTCTGCGCCGGCGCCGGCGCGTCACAATCCGCCGCTGGCTGCCATAGTTGCCGCGGCCGCGGCTCAACTGCTTCCCTGGGGCCGCTGCCGCGCCTCTGACCCCGTCGCTGCAGTCGCGACGCCGCCTACTTTGACGAATTCGACTACTCAGTTATGCCAGCGGCGGCTACTACTATGAACGACTTGGCGCATCGACCTGCTGCTCGACCTCGTCCGTCGGCGGCGCAGCTTCCCTCGGGCCTCGTCCGGCCGCCTACGACGACGACGGCGTCGGGGGTGTGACGGCAGCGGCGCGCTGCGGAGGCGATCTGGTGCGCCTGCTGTCAGCCGCCAAGGCCGCGCCAGCTACGATGAGGCGGTGGCCGCCGACAACCCGGCTGCGCTGTTCCGGCCGTCGATCCGCTGTCCGCGTGGCCGCGGACGGCCGCACCAACGGCTTCGGCCTCGGCGGCTGCCGGCGCCGCTCCTGCTCTGCAACGGGCAACCCGGCGTCGCGCAGCCTCTCGGGCGCCCAGTCGCGTCGACGGCCGCGCCCGCTGCAGTCGACTGGACCTCTCGCCGGCGGCGGTCTGTGCGACGGGGACACTCTGTCAACTTCACCGCGTCAGCCTGCCGGCCCAGCTGTCTCCATTGCCGGGGCGCCGCGTCGCCGCAGCAGCAGCAGCAGCAGCAGTCCCAGTGTCGCAGCTCCCTGGAACGATGGCCTCAGCGACGGCACTTCGGTGACGCTGCCGACTCTGAAAGCACCAGCAGCCGCAGCCTGGCCAGCAACCG